>JAUCBJ010008044.1:0-39985 GCA_032718475.1 Nemertoderma westbladi
TTGATGACTTAAAGTTAATCTGCCTATTACCCAAGAGCGATTTTATTCGTTGCACTAAAACTTTCTGAAGTCGAGTGAAATACATTTTTTTCCATCATTTCCATCTGCTGGTGGATGAATGAGTGGTTTCATTATACATCGATGGGCACAACTTATTCAGTTGGCGGTTCTACAAATCCACTCTTATCAGCTAATTTGAAGCAAATGTTTAAGTAAGACCAAAAATGACCAAGAATAAGTAATAAATACACATATACATATACATACATACATACATATATTGCGGCTTTTTTCAACGTCTAAATGTGAAATTTATAAACACCGGTCCGAAAGGATTGTAAAAGTTGTACTAGGCTTAATATGTTTAATGGTTTTTAATAGTGCATACTGTTGGTGCTGATCAGGCCTACTGGGCTGACAGCTACAGGCAGCACCACATTACTGACTGCCATAGTGGTATAAGGATCTAAGGACCCTGATCTGAACTTATGTGAACCTGATATGTGAAAGATATATATATAAATCATTGTAAATCACTTTCCATCATGAATTACAATATATGCGAATAATAATTATAATATTCAATAAAAATATTAGATTCAAATAAATATTAGCCATGATGGAACATGATGGGTTTCTTACCTTAATTTATGGTCTTTAAAAAAAGCGTAAATTACCAATGAGTTTCCCAGTGTCGTGAATAGACTCAGTATTGACATTAGACACCCCAGTATGATAGTAACTGGTAGAGACCATTTCCATTTGTGGAAATCAACAACATCCGAAATTGATGAATTTGATAAAGTATAGTTCAATTCAAGGAAGTTATTATCACTCAATGATAATACTGTCGGTACAGCCATTACCTTATCTGAAAAAGTAAATAACAGAGTTAACAAGTTAGGACAGAAATAATAGAAAATTACAAAGTAAACCCGTAAATATTATCATTAAATAAGTCATCCAACCCAATGCTATATCATAATATAATATTAATTAAAAATCAAGAATATAACTGTAGGGTGTGAACCAGGTGTATCCAATACAGAATAATGGATTAAATAAAAATCAACTGACGTTCAATCACTTCAAAAATGTTTTTATTTTTTGTGAGCTATCGATAATTCGTTTTCAAATATAGGCGATATTAAATCAAATGTAGAAAATAGTTAAAAAAGAAAATCAAATGTTGCTGACTGAATGAACCGTACTGCTCCGTATGTATAACCCGGCACTCCTGTGGTTTGTTTTTTGATTTAATACTAAAACTTTAAAACCTATGAGATACAAACTTTACATAATAAGCAAACAGATTTATCATCTGTACCAGAAAGCAAGATTCAACTTCTATACTGCAAAGATTCCTCATGGTGAACATCCCAAGTACAATGCACACATCTCCAACCAGACACTATATAACATAGGAGGTGTCTCATTGGTTCCCCCAAGTTTGACACTAGTACAAAGTCGCATCCGCTTTGCAGGACATTGCTTTCGCAGTGAGGACCTGCCAGGGTATAATCGTGTGCTTTGGCGGCCTCATGGAGTGAATAAGCATGGTGGACAGCCCATGACTTTCTTGAGACGCATCTTAAAGGACACTGGCCTTGAAGATGCGTATGATCTAGCAAATGTCATGGGTGATAGGGAGTTGTGGCGGCGCAATTTTGTCGACAAGCCGGCACAGCATTCTTAAAATGCAACTGCAATTCAGCAAGCCGATCCGAGTAGTCCTCATGGTGAAAGTTAAAGTAGTGGTATATTTTCTTAACCAAATCAATATATTATTTTGAAACATTAGAACAAACCCATATTTTTTACGCATATTCTATCATCAGTAACCCCCTCCAAGTAAATTTACCCTGGAGGCTAATAACTATTACGCTGGGCCTATGTAATAATTTTAAGTTAAATATTGTACAGAGCTTATCTAGCTGGTCGAAGTTGCCAATCCCATTAATACCACTATTGGGTTCCCCGTCCATTTGTGATTGACAGAAATTTGGGGGAGAAAAATTTATGAATTCCCATAGTATGATATCCGCGTATTCATTCTCAAAGAAAGATTATTTCCAGGGCGTCGTTTTGTGGGCTGAACAAATACAAACATTTAGCAATCAGGAATTTAATATCAAAGCATGGCGATTTACTGCGCATTCGATTTCAAACTTTGCATTAACTTTAATACCCAAATTGATTAATTAAGTCGAGATGAATTATTCCGAAAACCGCTTCAATGAAGTTAAGTTTTGAGATCCTAAAGTGATTTGGAGGATAACTAAAGTGTCCTTGACTTAGGGAAAATAAATTGAGATGCATTATTGTAAGCCAAAAAAAAAGAATTTTCGAAAATTATTGTTGCTTTTTACTGTAGCCCGAGAGAGGCGAACTGTAGCCTTGGAGGCGAACAACAATGATAAGAAGAAAACCTCTCGTTTTGTCTGTAGGGGCTTTTTGAAGCGAAACTTCAAAGATGAAAAAGTCTGTAATAATATGTGGAAATAAAACGACAGTGCATGTGATTGATCATTGAACATAATTACTCAAACCAAATGATTTATTATGTTAATAAATACTACTATAATCGGCCTACTACAATGAAACTGCACATTGAGATGCTATGCCAGCTTAACATATATCTAGAAGATGTATCTCTCATTCTCTAGAAACAGAGTACCGTAGTGTACCGTACCGTAGTCGCTGAGTATCTGCTGGTATGGGGCGAGCCATGTAGTGTGGCGAGTTCGTATCACTACACTTAACATTGGGTATTTATTTTAACATTTGTGATAGTTTTGTGTTTGTATGTACTCTATATTCTTGTATATGTATTTTGAGACTAACTTCACAGATTTATATTTATCACTTGTGCTATTTTTGGGTTTGTTTATCTTCACTATGTACTCTTTATTCTATTCTATGTTTTGCTTCTTGTCCAAAGACCCTTATTGGGGTATATGGAGCTTTAATAAAATAAACTAAAAAAAACTATTTTGTCACCATCATGCAATCCACAATTGGCAAGCCAAATATAGCGTGAATTAAGAATGCTATGCCGGCTTATCAACGAAGTTGAACCGGCACAACTCCCTATCCACCATGACATTCGCGAGATTATCCGCATCATCAAGGCCAGTAGGAGGCGTCTCACGAAAGTCATGAGCTGTCCACCATGCTTATTTTCTTCATGGGACTTCCAAAGATCAAGATTGTGCACAGGATGGTCCTAACAACGGCGAGAACAATGACCTGCAAAGCGGGGGAGGCTTTGTTCTAGTGTCAAGCTTGGGGGAACCAATGAGACACCTCCAATGTTATATAGTGTCTGGTTGGAGATGTGTGCATTGTAATTTACACAGTGAACACAACCTAGCATTCTTGTGAATGTGCCATCCAGAGATTTGATGTCCTCAGTAGTGTGAGCCCAGCATGGACTCCCGTAGAGGAGTACTGGAACTACTGCTGCTCTAAAAAATCGGAACTTATGTTTACTATGAACTGTTGTCTTTCAAATCCTGGAAAGCCTATTCAATGCTGCCCATGCCTTTCCCTTACGTATTCGAAGGTCGTCACCTGACAACCGGATCCATGATTCCAGGTAACAGAAGTCGTACTCAAACTCAACACATGCTCAAGCATACCAGAACATATATCTTAGTCAACCACAATTATGAATAAGAATGGTCCAAGGGTGTCTCACTGGAGGACTTTCCATAACACTTCGAATGGTTCTGTGTCACCATGCATGTTAATAAATACTAAAGTACTATACAGCAAAACTCTGCGCATAAAAGTACTAATTTCTTACCCACCCTCAGCAAAATGCTCCAATAAAATGATAAACTAATTATTGTCTGTTCGAGAATGGAATATAATACCTGAAACAAATTTATCCGCATAACTTCTGATTATATCTAATCGAAGTATAACTAATCGAGTTAATCAGTATTGATTAATCAGTACATACTTCAATACCAGTACTTCCATAACCCTAATACCAGTATACTGCAGTACTGTAATACAATAATAGACGAGGCTGTACGCGCTGTGTTGAGTTTGATAGGACTGTTATTATAAATAGGGCTTCTTTATTTCTTTCTTTCTTTGTTTTCTTGTTATTGTTTCATTGTTTGCAACTAACATGGCTTCTGATAGTACTAATATAGTATTGTACTGGAGTTCAGGGAGTCCACCATGTTGGAGAGCATTGATATCTCTGTTCGAGAAACAGTTGGGCGGGTTTGAATCCAACCTCAATGAATTCTCCAAGAGAGGCCACAGGTCGCCGGAGGTACTTGCCCTGAACCCCAGGGGACAAGTCCCGACATTCCGGCATGGGGACACCATAGTTAACGAATCGGTGGCCATTTGTTTTTACCTCGAGAACGTTTTTAAGAATCAAGGAACCAAACTATTACCCGAGTATCACAAGGAGATAGCAACTGTACTCCAAAGAACTCTTGAAGTTCTTTCACTTGCTATGAAAGGTCGCGCCGTCGTTTACAAACATCAGGGAATTACCGATGATGAGTTAAAGCAAACAAGCAGGATTTTCAGATTTTCTTTCTTTTCAGTTAGAACACGAAACTTTTAATTCACTTATACGATGCTATAAATTCACATTTTAGGTTTACAAAGGCGCTGATTCTAATGGAATACATTTATAATATGCCAGATCATTGCTACTTGTATTTTTCGGCGTAATTTGGCAAATTTTGGTGCTAGCAACAAATTTCGTACCCATCACCAAAAAGTACAAGTTTGCGATGTCCAGTGCTGTTTTTATTGATTCCATCGGATTCAGGACCCTCATAAACCCGTATAACACAAGAAACAAGATGATGCTATCTACTGATCAATTTGCTTATTTCAAAAATTTGGTGCTGGCACATCAATTTTCACCCACCGGCGAAAGATACAAGTTTGAAAACTCTTATGAAATTTTTATTGATTCCATTGAATTCAGAACCTTCACAAAACCGTATAACGCAAGATTAATTGATATATTTGGTGGTTTTCATAATTTGGTGCTAGCATCACATTTTGCACCCACTTCCGAAAAATACAAGTTTGAGATGTCTAGTTCGATAATTATCTATTCCATTGAATTTAGAACAGCCATAAACCTTTAAAACGCAAGAAATAAATTTTCACAAGCAATTTTATCTTTTGAATGGATTTTCAAAATTTCGTGCTAGCACCAAAATTTGCACACAGCACCGAAAATTACAAGTTTGATATGCTTGGTGCAACTCGTATATATCCCATCGAAACCAGAACCCAAAAAACCAATTGCTAACACCAAAAAGCCGGTGTAAATCAAAAATAGAAATGGTACATATCATATTTATGAAATGTGATTTGCAAAAAACGTCTCAAAAAAAAGTGCCAAAAGTAGGGTTAAGAAATGGTGCTATAACTCGAGAATTACCCAATATTTTTGAAAACGGTTTTCACTACTAGGAAGACAATAGATTTTTAGCAAAAGTCATAAAATTTCAGATTCCAAACTGCGTTTGTTTCAGAATTATAATAAAAAAACCACGGGATTGGGTCATTTTGACCCCCCCCCCCCCCCCCCCCCCGGGTTTAATAGGGTAAGTGATTTGTTGGTACTAGAGGAAAGCTGGGGCGTGCAAGGATTCCAAATATGTAATATTTGAATTTGGTGCAACGGTGCTATACGGAGAGTAACGGATAGTTAGTTATACGGTTATTCGAATGTTGCATAAGTGATTAAATAATAAACATATATTTGTTTCAACAAATAATAACCATAAAAAAAATGAGATAAGGTCAGTTAGGCCGAAACGTACGTACAGCGCTAGTTAAAAACCCGGCGACGTGCTTCCCATTTTTTCAATTTCTGAACAAAACAATATTGATCTGTGGTGGCTGGAGGATGGCGCCTCTTTGGCCTGCCCACACCTCCGTAAATCACTCAGTTCCGATGGTACATTACTGCACAAACTGGCGTAAGGGGAAAAAACCACAATAATTTTTCGCCTTTATGCCGTATTAGTTTTTTAGATTTTATTGACAAATTTGATGGTGGTCTTAAAGTTGTATTATATATGAATAATGCTCATCGGTAAAGAAAAATTAGGCTAAATTTAAAAAAATCAATAGTTGTTATTTTTGTTGTATATATAATATTTACGGTAATTAATTATTACAAAAAAAATATATTGTTTTGTCATTCATTATTATGACAAACAAAAAAGCATGGTGCAACTTAACAAATTGATCACTTTAATATTATTAAACACATGTTAACACATATTAAAATTAAAAAATTAAACACATATTAAACACAATTTTTAAACACATGTAGATATATCGCCGTTTATAAATTTGAAATCGGTGCTCTTCCCATTGGAGTAATAGTTGAACTCACCAACAGATCACTCACCCCTTCCCCAGAGCACCTACAAACGTATATGTTTTGTTTTTGTAAATAAATTTAGCCATGCAGTACACAATTCCTTCACCTCATTAGAGAATAATTACTAAGTACATTTTGTGGAATAAATCATCATGTAATTAAATTACACTGTAAAAACCATAGTGGGGATATCAAATAACAAATATAGGGCGTTTCTCAATTTTCCTCATAAATAGTGTGTTTTGACCAGGGGGGTTAAGTCTAAGGAGGTTTTTGTATGCCGAACTTTGGCAACGTAAAATAAAAAATCAATAAGGTATGTTATAGTTATATGGTGAATTTGTTGTCCTAGTGATTGGTTGCATTAGTAGGGCCTACCCCTACTCGGAAAGGAAACCATTGAAAAAATTTAATCCAAGAAAAGGTTTGTTATTTACAGATTCATAACATGTCCATTGCACGTGCTTCTCAAATAATGCCCACAAACAGGAAAGAGTAGAGTATGCCCCTAACCCTTGTGTTTTTGCAGAGTATTCCCTTTTTAAACAGTTGATATCCTCAGGATGTAAGTAAGTGCAAAATCTGCAGCAGGGTAAACAAATCTTGATTAAAATCCCATCCCACCCCATTATAAGTTCTATCGAAGGGAAATATCCCAAGGCCACTTAAACGAAACAACTCAAGAAAACTAAGGAACCTCATATGAAACATAGATTAATCCTATAAGAAACAGTTCTTCATAGCCTTTGGAAAAGAATCCATAGTTTTTTCCAATTAATCTCCTGAAATTAAAAAGCAGCCTCTTCACTTTGCAAAGTATGTTTCTTCACTAAATGTCACTTCATGAGCACATCTCATGGCTCTAGCATTACATCGTGTTCTCTAGGGAAATTATTTCCTAATTAATCTTAGATATACGATCCAAAAGACAAAAATCTATAAGCATTTATGTAATTCCTTAAAGACGAACTGCCATTTGTGTATAGGTGTGGTTATTCAACCTACAGATTATGTCGGATCATGCTGCTTGTTACATTAATCTTCACCTTCATACCATACATAATCACATACATAATTGAACAGAAAATAGCAACAATATTCAGACTACAATACAATAATCCCAACAATCAAACTCCTAAAGTTAAATCGTATTATGCTAATCTTTCTATAGCAAAGTCGGATACTTATCAATGGACAAACACGCAATAGTAATGTTGACGGACTGGAGTTGTTTATATCTGGTAATGAGGTAGTGGTATGTGTCCAGGCCATTCCAACACTTACAATAGAATCAACAGCACCCTTGAAAACTTATATATCTATAAAAATATAGTATGTCGGCATGATTTTCAAATATTTGTGTGACTTGCCTACCCAATGTTCCACAAAGTGGAACTACTATACAAGCAGTTTAGGCCATTCGAAACATTTTGACAATAAAATCAGCTAATCCCGCCTTCCATTAAATAACTATCACTATTACTGAGACTACCTGAACCTTACGACCATTTTTGTGATTTAAGGAAATTAAATTTGCTGTGAAGTGTGTAGAGAAACTTTACATATTTTCATTCATAACACATGTATCGTATATTATATATCATATTGTCTGATTTTACCGTTATATTTCCATTACATGAATTCCGCAAACAAAGTACCTCTATTTCAAGGAATGAAGACTAAATGAGATTTAGTTCAAAATAGTAATAACCCATTGTTTTTTTTGTGTTTTTTCTAAAGTGTTATTTCGAAAGTTGTTCAAAAGTTCGAGAAAAGGATTTTATTTGAAAAGGATCTTCTTCTCACTAATATTTTTTAAATGGAGTTAATTAATCTAACTTTTTTTCACTAATTACCCGAAATTAGTTTAAAAAAGTCTTTTTTTAACTAATTTTTGTGGAAAATTAGTTTAAAAAAGTCTTTTTTAAACTAATTTTTGTGGAAAATTAGTTTAAAAAATTATTCTTTTGACTAATTTTAGCTTACTGAACAACTAGCTCACGTCACACAGCATTCCTTAGTACAGTACCGGTACCGGTACTTGTACACGGTAACACAGAAGGCCTAGTACTGTCTGACTGCACAGTACTATCTGACTGCAATTGGTGCCACCTGTCACAGATGTCATAGATAGACCTGTCTCATCCTCAGATCGTACTGAATGGCTGTTAGCAGTACCGGTAGTACTGTAGGCCTAAATATAATTTTCAAATGGTTCGAATCTATAGAGTTGCAGTAACGTACCTGAAAGTTTCCACAGCGTGAACTAGGTGAAAAAGCTTAACATTTTATCGGGTTTCAAAAGGTTGAAATGTTCCACAGAGTAAAAGATTTCACATGATAAAATGCTCCACATGCCTAATAATTTCACAGGGTAAATGATTTGAAGTTACGGTATATTCAGTACAACATGTTCAGTATTATTATTATTATAAATTATCAACATCTATGTGCAGTAAATACTATAGGTATAGTTGTTAATAATTAATATTATTGTAATTAATTATCACGAGAATTGAACAGCCCAGTCCCACCCACTGATAGTGATCTAATACAAAAAAATAAACATAGTCAATGCTCTTTTTTTGCTTGTAGTGTACATACAAATGTAGGCCTAGTTTAGAGTGGCTCCAAACGTCTTAAGGTGGTGAGTGAGCTGACAAATTTGAGTATGGAGCATTGATGGGTGTGAAGATTCAATGTGGGTTGTTTGATTATACATAGTAGGTTCCAGTATAAATACTGTAATTAAACATTGTTATTATTCCTACCTGCTTTAATCAGTCTCTTCAGTTGTTCGTATCTTCTTCCAACAATTAATTTCCTGTAACAATATACCGATTGAAGAATGAATAATTATTTATTTGCAATGTTATAGGTGAGTGGGAATATATATACGACAGCAGAGGCCGGGGAACAGTAACTGGCATGTGATTGGATAATAAATGATTATATATTATAATGCATCATCTTGAAGATTCAACTACAACTGGTGCCTACCATATGGATGGATGTTTGGTATTTTAGAGTTAGAATTTGGATGAGGCTCTGTCTACCTGCCATACAACATTAGCATTTCAGAACACTGAATAAGATAACATGGCCTTAAATTACGTGCCCATTACGAATTTTCAAAGGGGAATTATTTATTTAATGGGTATTTATAATTCAAAACTGCTGACATTTGAAAGTGCATACAAGTCAATCCTAAACGAAAGGAACAGGTTACAGTGGAAGGCTACTACTAGGTTGAGCACAAAAGTAATCGGACAATGGAAATGAGATCCTCCCAGGCTTCCTGATTCTCTATAGTTGTCGCAATTTCTTTTCTCCAAAGTTCAGGTCCCACATTGGTCTAGTGGTTATATTTGAATTTACATCTCACGGAGGTCGTGGGTTCAGGCCAGGGCAGGTCTCGTTTCCGCAAGCATGCTTTTACTGGACTAGCCAGGGCGCATCTCTGCAATGCATCCTTAAGTAGTACTGGAGTTTCCTCTTGGGTGTATAGTTATGGAGGGGCAGCACTGGAAATAAGACAATGTGCGTAATCTGCCCTAACGGCCGATGAAAATTTACTTTACTTTTACAGTATCCCCTTCAAGTTCGTTTATGTCAAAGGCGGTCGTCCATGGCAACATGTACCTTGTGTTGGTTGCAATAAAAAAAACTGTTATGACTTCATGTTGACTTCTCCAGTAATGCCACTTAATCGTAGTCTGCGTTCATGCAGAGTAGTTGATAAAGGTGGTATTGTAACACCATAAAGATCTGCGATTGTCAAATGTTCTCTAGCTGAAGTTTAGTGCTGACCTTCACTATTGGTGTCGGTTGTCGAAATAGTGTTTAATTAGTTTAATTTAATTAGATAGAGTTACAGCCACTTTAAGTGAAATCACCTGCCACATGAAATTCGATATGAGTAAACATATCATATGAGTACATATCGATATGAGTACAGCGAAAATAATAATACTCACTCATTCATGAGCACATGTAATGTATGAACACAGTGTATGACCCGTAATATAGTGTCATTTTCTGATGATACGGACCCCCCCCCCCCCCCCCCCCCCCCCCCCTTTATGGTTGTTACCATAAAGCCGGAATTCATTGAGAGACAGCTGAGATATAGGCGTTTAAATTTTGCAAGAATTATTGTTCGCAGCAGGCCATTTATTCTATTTAATAAATTCACAATTATTCTGGAACAATTTGTTTATGTATGATTAGCTACGCAATATATTATATTGTTATATTGTTATATTATATATATTGTATAGGTAATCAGAAATTTCTTCAGCGGAGACTGAGGGATCCAATCTGCCTATGTGTATGTGGGCTTACAACACATAACACATAACCGCGTGCGACCTCACACGGTTTTCACCACCTCGTCTGCAAAAACTCAACCCCATTTCACACGCTCTCCCCCGAATGCCACTGCCGATACTGTAACTCAATTCGCGACCGATACCACGCGCTCAGCTGCCCCCAGTGCCCAGCCCATCTCTTGCCTTTCTCGCCTCAAATTAACTCATCTGAATTATCTGTGTATTGCCCATGTTACCGTACAATATTTCAATTTTACCCCGCGTCGGGGTGTATATTATAATATTATATATCGTATAGGCATAACGCTGTTGCCCACCAACTCATAAAATAAATAACACGTTCTAGAATTTTGTGTATTTATTAAATAGAATAAATGGCCTGCAGTAAACAATAATTCTTGCAAAATTTAAACGCCTATTTCTCAGCTGTTTCTCAATGAAATTCAGATATTGTTACATATTTGGAATCCTTACAAGGCATCAAGCTTTCTATTGATTGATTACGAATAATGTTAAGAATGGCATTGATACGGATGGTGCGATTTCGCAAAAGACACTTTTTTAAAACGCTTATAGAAAAAATGTAAAAGCGAAATCAAAATTCCTGCTTCATTGGGTCATCAACGGTGAGTGGAACTAGTTGTGTTTCAAATTTCAAGCAATATGATAAAGATTTGTAGAAAAATTTGGGTGGGGGGGGGGGGGGGGGGTCCGTGGCATCAGAAATGACACTATATTACGGGTCATGGTGTATAAAGATAACATACTTGCTGAGATAGAACATATTACTGAGCGTCTTAATTGATTTTGCACTTTCGGTGACTTTCGAGGTGCATTAGTAGGGATTTCTAAGAAAAGGTATAAATTAAGGTCACAAATAATCTCTCACGTTCTATGAGATGATGTCGGATTAAAGAAATAACACCCCAGGCAAATGTGAGACATCAACTCAGTTTAATTTATTATGAAACGTGTGGTGGGAGTTTTTGTTGCTCCTGTATCTGATTCATCCTATACCACTACTGTATAGTGTATATCTATAACTGAACCGAACCTTAATATTCCATGTGTAATACAATAATCTTGTGGGTATTACTGTATTACATTCAGGGATACTCTCTGAACCTTCCGCATCTCCCTTGCAAGATTGCCATTATCGGTGGCAAATAACTGATTGGAACTGCAGTTTTTGCTTGCAACTAAACTGACTGACCGAAATTCCTAGATACTGCTTATTTATTGTAAATTGGAGATGATCTGTTTCAATTCAAATCATTGCAACTCTCAACTTTCTTCGACTTTACTTAAATACACCATAACTGGTGAATTCGACAGACAAAAGTAATTTTGTTACATAGATCTACTATAGGCCAAGCTACAGTAGTTTAGTTAGTTAGTTAGATTATTGACAAAAAAAATGATTAATTATAAACAAATCTATAAATAAATTACACACACAGAGAAATATACAATTGTACATGATTATATATATAACTCACTCAGATAACAATTCAGAAAAAATAGTAAGTAATCTTCCTACATAGTTATTTAATATATAACCACACAAAATGGAATAATGTTAACACTATAATGAAAACCAAGCCTACAACAACGGCAAAGGTGAGTCCTGGTTGGTCATATATTCACAAACAAAACTTGGTTCCAATCAAAATATAGAAGTCAATATGATGAGACACCTATAGATTTGTATAGTGCCCATTATACTTGACATAGTGAACCCGGCGTAGCATTCTTGCGTATGTGCTATCCATAGATTTGGAGTCCTCCAAGCAGTTAGAGCCCAGCACGGACTCCCATAGAGGACTACTGGAACTACTGCTGCCCTAAATAATCGAACTATGATATTACTTTGATTTATTCTAAGATAATTCCAAATGGCTTCCCGGTGGTTTGGGCTTGGCAGTAGTGTCGGTGTGGTATCAACTCAGTTTGATTGTGGTGGTGGCTTGTCTGCACATCGATGGAGTGGTGTTGGCATAAAATAGTTGTAACGCTTGTAGAACTACGTTATCATTGATTCAGAATAATGGTTGTCTAGTTTTAGCATAAAATTAACATCCTTCTTCTGTATTGTGGATTGTTACCACTTATGGTCTACTTGGACTTGACTATGATGAACTTTTGAGACCGTGAAGATGTGATATTTTTATTCGGTTTTCGGCCTTTGGACTTCCAAGGAAGGTATTACAGTATACAGATTAACTCTTACAGATTACCAAGAGTGCCAAAATCCAAATCATGATAAATTAGTGCTGCCTAGATTTTAATTGTCACTTCAGGTCAATCAATAATTACTCCTTGTTTGAACTGTATTTGTATGTTACTTACTTCTATATGGGATGTGGTTACGCACAGGTGACCTGCTGTGAAAATCAAGTACGTAATAGGGAAGGAGTGGACGTTAATATAAATGAATTGAATGTCTTTGTCTTTTTCTCGTAATAATATTGCATCCAACAATATAGGCCTAATCGTTGCAGGTTACATATATTATTGTAATACTATTAAGTCATCGAATTTTCACGCAATGCCATTGCCAAAAAATCATCATTCAATACTCGTTCCAGTGGAATGGATTGAATAAATACACTAATCTTGCACTACTTGTGACATGTAATCTACAACAATAATAAAATTGAAAATAAGTATTATAAATAAATAAATAACATAATTCTTATCAACACGGCACTAGTAGTCTATACGATACTGTTGTAAAATTATCTTAATGTTATATATTTTTTTACATGAAATATTATAATTTAAACAAGTGCATGATATTTTATACTGTAATTGACAATAGTATACAAAATACTTTTGTTACATTATGTCAACTTATCAGCGATCTTGTGAATTACTCGTAAGGCCCCCCCTCACACGGAGAAACTTGCTTCTGCAACTTGTTACTGAAACTTGTTGCTGTGCCCCATCACACACAGAAACAAGTTGCTGCCACTTGTTTCTGCAACTTGTTACTGAAACTTGTTGCTGTGCCCCCTCACACACCGAAACAAGTTGCTGCAACTTGTTTCTGCAACTTGTTACTGAAACTTGTTGCTGTGCCCCCTCACACACAGCAACTTGTTTCTGAAAATTGTTGCTGCACCCCCTCACACACAGAAACTTGTTGCTCAATTTGTTTCCGAAACTTGTTACTGTGTGTGAGGGGGTCCAGCAACAAGTTTCCGATACAAGTTAAAGAAACAAGTTGCTCTGTGTAAGGCGCCTTACGCTGCAAAGTGCGACCTATAGGATGGAACGCTGCAATAATATGGAAACAACTTCAATTACCGTATTCCAGAATGTATTGTTTCCATTTATATTTTATTGCCTTCTGCTTTATTATCCAGTTTGGAGTGTTGGGACTGGATACTGTATGTAAATAATTGTGTACTGTATCCATTATTTCGAAACGTCCAATAGAAGATATTTTAGAGAAAATGCGCAAAGAAAATGGCGACAGTGTTCAGTAAAACTGAACGGACACAGCCGATGACTCAGTTTGCTTCAGTCGACAATTATAGTCAAGATGGATTAATGATTTATCACATCCAAGCAGGAGATAACTTCTATTAACCTTTAATTAGATTTAAATGTATGATAAAGTTTACGTTGTATGTTAAGTTAAGTGTACCTGTTAATAAATTTCACTTATATTCAAAATAGTACATGATTAAAATATTTAAAAGAGCATTCATAAAATCCTTTCTTCACAGACCGCACGCTGATAAATTGATATAATGTAACAAAACTACATACATCATTGCTTGTAAAGGTCACTTTTCTTTGTTAAAGATCATTGTTAATTTATGTAAACCTCCCTCGTTGCGCTCGATCGGTACATAAATAAACTCGGGTCATAACGCTGCAAAGTGCTGCTTTACACACAATGATGTAAAAAGTTATTAGTGAAGTCACTTAATTAATTTCAAGTAATAATATATCAAAGATTTATTATACGTGTATATTAAACACAAACCACACTATCAGTACTCCTGTACAGGTAGGGCCACCTCATATTAATAATGCCTGTAGGCAAAGACAAGAAATACAGTAAGACTGTCTCCAAGTCCAACTTCCAGAATAAAAGTTTGGAAAATAAGAAGAAAGTTTCCATTAGCAACCCAAGGAGAGAATCTATATCTGGGCCAGAGTTAGTATCATTATTTTAAGATAGATGTCGGCCCGTATTAAAAACACTGTGTACATAACTTACATGGAGAATAATTACTAATTGTCCCCTTACATACTACCCGGTTTACCATTTGTTCAACTTATAAACCTGATTAGTACAGTTTATTAAGGAAGGTTTTAATTAATAAAGTTTACTATTCGCGGTACCGTTCTGATGATGCACAACTTGCATTTTCCGAATAAGTGACCTTAGTAAATTGTAATAAATGTAATAAAAAAAATATTAAGTAACTTTATGCTTATAGGAAAATTAACATAGAGAGGAGACGACGGTTAGGAAGCATTAGCACCCAACTTACTCCTCATTTAGAGGAGTTGTTACTTGAGAAGAAGAAAGAACAACAGGCAGCAGAAGAGGAAGCTGCCGGTAGGCCTAGCAGAGAGTACCGTCGCAACAGTCTGCAGTTAGCTGGAAGAGGTTTAATACGAGCATCGAAGGTTAGAGACAATGTAAAGTGTCAAAAAAATTAACCAATAAATCAGGGGCTGTCAAAGGGGGGGCAATGACCCTGGGCGCTGGGCGCAAAAGGGGGCGCAAGAAATTTATGCAATAATGTACATAATGTGTTTATGCACTCAAACTTGAAATTTTATTGTAATTCATACATTTTTTATTGATAAACTTGTGAACTACAGTAGAAACTTTAAGGTAAGTAACTCTATCCTTGAAATACCACAAACACAAAGTACAATAAATTGCATGATGAGCTATTATCTCAATTCTGTATTCCACATCTGGAAGAGTCTTAGGAACCCGGGTCCGAACCGAGGGGGCGCAGTGCTCCCACTTTTATCAGTTAGATATTGAAACATTGCCCCCTACAGGTAGTGCTGTAGTGGGGTTATCTCCCCTATAAAAATATTGTTCAAACTAATGAGTGAACCTTGACAACCTTCAAGAAATGTCTGATCGTGCCCTTACGAGCCCACGTGCTCCAGTGATGACTTCTCCTACTTGGGAATATGGATCTGGAAGTCAGGTGAAAAACTTCGGATACGTTGATACGGATACAGCATTGAATAGTAAGTCCATGATTTGGAAGTCCCAAGATTCGATTATTTACGACAGCAGTAGAACCAGTACTCGTACATGGGAGTCTATGCTGGGCTCTAACTGCAGAGGATAACAAATCGCAGGATGTCACAGTCAATGGAGCTCGAACGAGCTCGTGTATTATTCGCATAGATGGGATACCACAATATTTAATTATAAAATCATTGCACCAGTGAACGTTTGTTTGTAATTTTTGTTTTGTTCTGATGTAATATGGTTTTAGGGGGTGCGTTATTCGTTTTATGTTCTGTTCAAAAAAAAAAAAAAGGAGAGAAAGCAGTAGCATAGCTAGTTTTGCCTCTTACCTTCTTTTTCTCAGAGAATCGTGATGTGGTACACCGGTTGGGTTATTATGGTGATGTCGGCCAGTGATCCTGAGTATATTCTGCGATGCCATATATCAGTGCAATTTTTCTAATAATAGTAACTTTATTTTAATGTGCCGAAATTTCAGTTTTAAATTTTATTTTAAGTTTATTTTTCTAATAATAGTAACTGTATTGTATTGTGCCGAAATTGCAATTTTAATTTTATTTTAAATTTCGTTTACGTTTTAAAAAAAAAAGAAAAAAAATGTTAGTTCATATATTATTTAGTCATGATGCAAATAGCGTTGACGATGACGATGGAGTGATAGCATTACGAAGTTACGAAATTTAGGATAATTTTTATTTATTTTATAATTTAATAGTGATACGCAACTATATTGGAATTAAAGTTCACTTAACATATGAAGTTTTAATTTTCTAGCTAGTGTGTTTTTTGATTTGCACATTTTAAATTCTGTTTTTAGTGAGTTCCATATGATTGCACCGCTGTATTTTAGAGAGTTTTGGGTTGATATTAGTCTGGTACGTGGAATAAAGTAGTTTTTGGATGTAGTGGATCGAGTTGTATAATTGTGGATATCTGAAGTTTGTGTAAATAGGGCCGTTATAAATTGCTTTTTTTTGTTATTGTAAATGTCCCACATAAGTTTTGTTACTTCTAGGTTATATAGATTTTCGATTGGCAAGATATTAAGGTATTTATAGATCGGAATGGAATGAGCTTGGAAGTGGTTGAAGGTTATTGCTCGTATTATTTTATTTATTTTGACACGGATTGGATTTATATATTTGTTATAAGCACTTCCCCACAATATTATACCATATAATATATAAGGATGGATTAGCGAGAAATATAACATTTTTAATACTTTTAGTGGTAGTATGTGTCTAATTTTATAAAATATACCGCATGATTTAGAGATTTTTTTTAGGACGTAAGCACAATGGTTTTTCCAGGTCAATTTATTATCTATCCAGATGCCTAAAAATTTTGTTTCAGTTTTGATGTTTATATTTGCATTATTGATCTTGATAGTGTCTGAGGGGGGATTCTTTAATTTATTTGAGAAAATGAGATATTCTGTTTTTTTTAGATTTAATGATAGTCTGTTGTCTTTTAGCCATTCGTCTAGTTTCTGTAGTTCGTCATTGATAGTGGAAATTAACGTATTTGGGTTTCTGTGTGTGTATAAGAGGTTTGTGTCGTCAGCGAACAGTGTAGTAATAAGAGACGTGCAGTTTGGTAAGTCGTTTATATAGAGTAAGAAGAGGGTACTGCTTAGAATAGCACCTTGGGGTGTACCACAGGTGGGAGTTAGCGGATCAGAGTTTATATTATTTAGTACAACAGTTTGTGTTCTGTCAGAAAGAAAGCTGGATAGAAGTTTGTGGGGAAGGCCTCGTATTCCATATTGGTCTAGTTTTTTGAGAAGTATGTCATGGTTTAGAGTGTCAAAGGCCTTCCTTAAGTCGATAGATATTAGGCAGCATGAGTCCTGTGAGTCTAGAGTTTCTCGAAGTCGTTCAGTCACCGTTAGTAGAGCATCAGTAGTTGTTGATTTTTTTCTAAAGCCGTGTTGTGCATCTGTCAGTATTGAGTATTTATCTAAGTAGCTTAGTAGTTGAGTATTTATTATACGTTCGAAAATTTTACTAAATAAGGGTAGTACGGAAATCGGTCGATAATTGTTTCTATCTGTTGGGTCGCCTGATTTGAATACTGCAGTAATTTTTGCGTTTTTTAATATTTTAGGAAAGAACCCGTTTTTTATTGATATGTTAATTAAATGTGTTAAATGTGGGGCTAGGTCGTATGCTATGATTTTTAATATTTTAGTTGGAAAAGGGTCGTTTGTGGAGCAATTGTTGTCTAAGTCTAGTATGTTATATATTACTTCAATATTTGTGGTTTCTGATAAATGGAAGGAGTTTGATTTGCGATGGCTAATATAACGTATTGGATTTCTATTAGTTTTTGGAATTTGTTCTGCTAATTGGGGACCAATATTTGCAAAGTGCTCATTGAGGTTGTTGGCTATAGATTTTGTATCCGTTATTGTTATTTTTTGGCCTGTTATAGTTGATGTTATTATTTTTTTTGGAGAATTTAATTGTTTGGATCTATTTAGTGCACTATTTATAGTTTGCCAAGTTTTTTTTGTGTTGTGCTTGTTTTTTTCAAATTCCCTTTCGAAGTATTTTTTTTGTGCTTTTCTCAGAGTATTTGTAAGTATGTTTCTATATTTTTTATAATGTTGTTCTTTTTCTGGAGTTGGGTGAGACATAAGCGATGCGTATAGTCTATTTTTCATTATAGTAGACTGTACAAGAGAAGGGGTCATCCATGTTTTTTTTGGTATCTCTCGGGGTTTTAATAACTTTTTTTGTAGATGTTTGTTTGTAATTTTCTCAAGGTCTTTGTAAAATATTTCAAATTTCTTATCTAATTGAATTGAGTCATCATTGTACGTCCAATTCTGATTATTGCGTATGTCTAATATGAAATTGGTCGGGTTAAATTTTGAGTAGTCATATATGAATTTTTGTGTAGGAGGTGCGAAAAAATGTGAGTATTTATGTACAATAACAAAGGTTGCTAAGTGGTCTGTGGTGCCGAGTTGTCCAGTAAAGACACCAGAGGATAGTATTTTGTCTGATATGTTAGTAGATATGTGGTCTAGTAAGGTTTTAGAGTATGGTGTAATTCTAGTAGGTTTGTCAATTAGTTGCTCGAGCCCATTAGATTCAAGAGTTTGTATATAGTTATTGGCTGAGTTTGAGCGTTTTAGTAAATCAATGTTGAAGTCACCAGTAAGTATTATGTCTGTTTGTTGTTGGTTAATTGTAGCTAGTACTGTATTTAGGTTGTCAATAAGGTTAGTAATGTTACATGTGTCAGGTCGGTAGATAGTGCCAATGAGAAGTTGCTTTTCAGAATGAGAGGAGTTTGGTATTCTAGAAATAGTTGCCCAAGTTGATTCACAGTCAGGTATTGTAAGGTCTTTCCGCTCAGTAACGTTAATCCCTTTCTTAGTGTATATCGCTGTACCCCCTCTGTTTTTCTTGCCAACAATCCGGTTCGTTAATAGAGGTTGAGAGTAGCCGTCAATCTGTAGGTAGTTCGTGTTGGTTTCGTCAGTTAGAAAAGTCTCAGTGAGTGTTAGTATGTCAAATGATTGAGTCAGAGTAGATAGGTAATCAGTTATTGAAGTAAAGTTTAGATTCAGGCTACGACAGTTTATATGAAAGATAGATAGCGTATCACTTTTGGTAAAGGTATTATTAAATTTAATTTCATCGTAGTACTGGCAGTTTGATTTGTTGGAAGTAAGATTTATATCAGGATCAATACTTATAAATCTATTATTTAATTCATTGAAATTTTCTGGCAATAAAATATCATCATCATCGTCATCGTCATTATTAGCTTTGTAAAAAATATCTTTATCGTCATTAGAAATAGTGGAAAATGGAAAAATGTTATGGAAACAAAAAATACAGTAAAAATCGGAATCAATTGAAATGTCAGCACATGTTCCACATTGGGTGTGGTAAGAACAGTTACATATGGTACAAGAAATTATTTTTTCGTTTTTAAGGAATTTGGTAAAACAGAAATCGCAAGATATAGCCTGGCCACTGGATGGCATCAGTGGTATAAATATTTATAAATCAAAAAATGGAGGGACACAAATAAACGTTCAAGTTCAGTACTGTAGGTGAAGGCTGTGTGCAACTAGAGTTAAGCTACACCAAGCACAATCTCTGACAATGAGACCCATTAATGAGTAGACAAGACACAACAGTATATTCGGGTTTTGGTATGGAGCAGCCGTATAATGTTATAAGACTTAAAGTAACTTAGCTTAATTCAGGTAGTTGAGTTTCCGTATTAAACATGACCCAAATATAATGTTATATATATAACATTATTATATAATAATATATGCAAATATATTGTTACCGTAATAAATAAAGCCGTCAAGTTACCGTATTAAACAATAAACATAGCGCAAAAAAAATATGTTTAACGTAATAAATATAGCTGTAATAAGTATAGCTATTGAGATTACATAATGTATATAGGCAAAATAATTGATTATTATAGTAAGTATATTATCTTTTAGACATATAGTGAAGTGATATTACCTTCAGAACTACGTAATTATTTCGCTTCCGATATCTTTTTAAAAAAATATATATGGATATTACTTTCAGAACTACGTAATTATCTCGCTTTCAATATCTTTAAAAAAGAATATATGATAGTCTAGGGATGTCCTGGAATTTTTCAGAACTACGTAATTATCTCGCTTTACATGTTATATTAAAACCTTAAACTGGTGAGGATATTCCTAAGTTCGTCGATTTCAATAAGGAACTAACTAATTTGATATATTCTTCGAAAATTATAGCATGAGTTCGGTACCGGTACCGGCCCGGTAGGGTAAACCTATATAAAATCAATCATATGTTGTACAGTAAGTGAGCCAGTGAAGGCATGGCAACTTTTTAAATGTTTCAAACCTCATTGCAAAGTTTCGTGAGGTCTCCCATTGATAGTAAGCGGCGTATGGGGCTATCTTTACCGACCTTTATCATTATGTCTCCGTTGTAGGAATACGCAGAGTGGATACGATTTGTTTTCTTCAATTTTAGGGCAGCGTTTAGGATCTCGGCTCTGGGTTTAGTTAGGTGCTCGGAAATGAATATATCCTTGGGTAGTAGCGATCGGTTTCGGAGCGCGACAATACGTGTACTATGCCCAAAGAAACGGATTATAAGAGGGCGGATTCTACCTGGGGCCTGTTTGTTCCTAACGCCGAGACGATGAAATACATCTACTGAGTTTATATCGACCGAAATAGTGGATAGTAAAGAGATCAGATTACGTCGTTCTTCGTCTGCGTTTCTCTGTTCAGGAATTCCACGTATTAGAATATTATGTCGACGTATGTATTGCTGTATTCCGTCTTGTTCGGATTCAAGCGCGATACGTCCTGTTGTTGTAAGGTTGTTGTCACTAATTATATCTTTAAGTTTTTTTACGTCCGTAGTGAGAGACTCGTTGGTAGACATAGCGTTGTCTAGCGCATTTTCTAGGGTTTGTACCTTATTAGTAAGTGCAGCAATGAGTGCAGTTTCGGAGCTAACCTTTTTCAGATCGCCCCGGATCTCGTTCAGTGCGGCGATTATTTGCGGACCGACATTATTCCACGTCCCGGTTGGTATCGTTGTCATGGTCGCTATAAGTTCGATTATATATCGAGTGGCGGTGTGGTTTATAGCTGTCGTTTTGATGTTGCCGATACCGCAATACCGTTGATATTGATAATTAGGTTAGATAGATAGGGTCACACTGCCAGACTGCCTAGGCGCAGCAGTACATTAGTAAGCACACATCAGTACACAGCACACAGGACACAGTACAGGTTTTTGGTGATTTATTATATATTACTAATTGACAATTCATTTAAAGACACAGTGTGCTCGGATGTACTGGGAACTACTTACGGTCGCGGTCACCAGAGCAAACTCTGAATCACTTAATGAATTAACTACATACAGTAATACATAAATAATAACTCAAGTTATCCTGTAGCTGATTATGAAACTGTAACCTGTTTTGGTTATAGTTACAAGCCACTGTAAGAGTAACCTGCTCAAGTACTTGTATTTTGAAGGTGTCAACCCCCTCCAAATCGATCATTGCGGTTCCAATGAGCCTAAAGACAATGCAATAGGTGTACCAGAAGTTGGTCACCAGGAGGATAGAAGGCACGCATGCCACATAGCCGCATCAGTTAAAACCTTCCACTCATGTATGGGGTATGGCGCCTCTTAGGCTAAACTCTTTCAAATTTTCTGAAGATTTCTTTGCCATGTTTTTGCGCTATTTGAAACATTATTTTGAGGTACGGTACCTCATGTAATTCTATATTGAAATCTCTCTATATAGCATTCCATGGGTACCTGCATACATTTTATAAAAAAAAATAGGTTTTTACCAAGGACTACTATACTACAGGACTGGCACACCCCTTCATCCGACTTCGCTAGCGAAGTCCATTGGTTTGGTATTGCTTTATATTGTTATAGACATTGTTATCAAAGGATTTTCATGAAATTTAGTACACAATCGTAATTATTAATAACATAATATATTTTGGTGTCAAGAAATAAAGGACGAGCACAGCGAGGCATGTAACAAAGGAGACGAGTGTAGTGTACCAACTATTCTTTATAGTCTTGAACGACCGTGTTTAGTACATTGTGCGACATATAAACGATACGAACAGTATCCCTATCCCAGGGTAATGTCATGACACAGATGATAACGGATTCAACTAGCGGTAAATTGTCTATACAATATACATACATGGACCTCTCTATATATTCTTTATCTCTGGTCATTTACTATCCTAGCAGTTCTCAAGCCAGGTTCCAGGTAACCACCACCACCCCCCCCCCCCCCTTCCCTCCCCCACTCCCAACCGCCATTCTGATATTAGGCCTATTACTTTATAGGGTTATTATTATTAGGTACTTTATATTATTATTAGGTTCTTACTTTATATTACTAGTAGGTAAGGTACTTTATGTTATTACTTTATTATTTATTACGATTGCCGACCCAATATTCCCCACCCCTGGGAAACTAGGCGAATCAATATCCCGCCTCAATGTTAAATTCTCAATTTAGGGAAAGGAGCAGGTTACAGTGGCACGTTATTTTAAACAAAACAATAAACTAAACATAATATAACAGGTTACAGTTTTATTTTTGAGAGTAATCAGCTGTTATTTGCGTCGAATTTCCCCTGGAGAGGGATGAATTTTTATTGCGTCCAGTTCCCCCCCCCCCCCCCTTATTTTGTCCCCTTCCCGTTATTCGGAGGAATTTAGTTTGTGCCTGTGTGCTGCCTTATCACCAGAATGTGAGTCGCGCCGTTTCTGCCTTTCCATAGATCGCTTTTGTACTCCATTAAGAAGGGTGTTTGCTAGGGTACAGCAAGCAGCTATTGGTGGCAGTTGGGATATACCGTAATAGACCGCAATAATGTGTATTACTTGAGTTAGTTGTTTGTAGTACCGTATAGGTATAGTTCCATCATGTACAGCATCCACCCATGTATACTTCCTTATGGAAAAAGAAGAGCAATACTTGGAACTGCGATAGTTTCACAAAAATGTCAGTACGCGACCGTATCCTGCAATTCCCTTTAGCCACGTAGAAACAACAGGCAGGCAGGTTCAGTCAGCTGCAAAAAGCCCCCAATTATATCTCACTCCATGCACTCATTGAGTAACTGAAGTTGGCGTTCCTCAATGGTTGACGGAATTGGTTAAGAATTTATCCGAGGCTGTCAATGTAAACGCATCGGAAACGTCAAATATTAGAAATAATAGCTGTGTACAGCCTTCTGCGGTACCGGTACCTACCCGTAACGATGGAGGGTCAACTGCGAATCATGACGTAGACTCTCCGTGGACCACGCGAGTGCGAAGAGGAGGTCACGTGCGCGACGTACCTGCTGGTAATTTGCAATTTACATCACGTCCTGCCTACCGCCAGCCACCCACTGAGCCGGAGATCCGTGGTGGAAGCAGGCAAGGGGGCAGGCAGCGGCGCCCAGTAGTTGTGGGAAGTGGCACAGTAGTAGATGGCGAGGGGTTTTCTATCGGCACCGTGTCAACGAGAATCCAGCGAGCATTTGCTACTCGTTTCCCACCCGATCTGGACCCAAAATGCCTTGAGCGTTTTCTCCTTAAGAAGCTGAATTTAACGGAAGGATTAACAGTCGAGATGCTGAAGACTCGTTACGATACGTATAGTTCGGTCAAGGTTGAGTTGCTGAGTTCGGAGCCTCAGGTTCTCATGAATCCTGAGATCTGGCCGAGCGGAGCTCTGGTTAAGGAGTTCGTCGGAGGAAACCGACGTCGCCCCGCTGCTGTAGATCCTGAAGTTCTCAAGGTCTGAAACTGAAAGTCTCGGTGATAAGCCTATAAGTTGAGTTTTTGAAGGTTTTTTTAGTATGGAAGTCACCTCATTCAATTGTAATGGATTGTTTGATAGTAGGAATCGGGGCTACCTTAAACCAACTGTAGTTGATCTATTTGATCGTTATGATATTGTGTGTCTACAGGAGACTTGGTTTAGCAAACAGGACTTATCTCGATTAAATACTTTGCATCCTGGGCTGCACGGGACTGGGGTTGCAGTTACAGATTACGGTAGTGGTGTTCATCATGGGAGGAACAAAGGCGGAGTAGCGATTTTTTGGAAATCACAGTACGATAATTACATACAACCTTTATCATTCGATTACGATTGGCTATGTGCAATAGAAATCAATATTGATAATCATAAATTTGTTTTCATAAATGTGTATCTGCCATTTGAACACCGCGATAATGAGGCGGATTTTTTGTTTAAGTTGGGTACAATACATAATCTTATTGATGAATTGGGAACTAGCACGACTTTTATTATAGGAGATTTTAACTCTGATATATCTGATGATAAATCATTGTTTGGTAAACACCTTATTGAGTTTTGTAGTGACACGGACTTAATTTTGTCGAGTAAGCAGTTTATTAACTCAGGATTTACATATGTTGATAGTTACTGGGGCTCAGTATCGTGGCTTGACCACTGCCTGTGCACAGCTGATGCTCACAGTGCTATTACACGCCTAAACATTTTGTATGATGATTCACGTGGTGTGGATCATATTCCGTTTGACCTTGGTTTAAATGTATCTGCGGTGCCTTCTGTAAATTTTTTTAACAGTGATGACTCTGTATGCAGCACCGGATGTAAATTTAATTGGAGTAGAGCTAATAAAAAAGATATAGATAATTTTTGTGAGCAAACGGCGCTTAAATTAGATAAGCTCTCCTCGTGTACTGGCGATTATATTCTATGTAAAGACATTAACTGTACAGATAGTGATCATATATCTAATTTAGAAAATTTTTATGAATCGGTTATTTCTGCCTTACATGAATCCGAACACACTAATGGTTCTAGAACAAATAGTAAAAATATCATTCCTGGGTGGAATGATCTGATTAGGCAACATTATGATGCATCTCGCGATACATTCTCTCTGTGGCGTGAGGCGGGACGACCCCGATCTGGCCCAATTTTCGATCTGAAAAGGCGAGCGGACTTGCGTTTTAAATACGCTGTCCGTGCAGCCAAAAATAACGAAAACAAAATTCGTTGCGAAATGTTAGCTAAAAAACTGTCTGGTAAAAATACTCGTGACTTTTGGAAAGAAATTAAAAAAATTAACAATTGTAATACTCCATTACCAACTTCGATTGATGGTACTACAGGTACTGCAGAGATTGCTGAGATGTGGCGTAAACATTATTATGATCTTTTTAATTGTTTAAAGCGCACAACCAATAATTTACACTGTTCCGATAATATTAATTACGAAGATATGTGTGTTAGTGCTGAGGAGGTTCGTAGTAATATTGAGTCTTTATCAAATAATAAATCTTGTGGTTTAGACGGCATATTTGCAGAACATTTAAAGTACAGTAGCAGTATACTATATGAAATTTTAGCAACTTTATTTACGAGTTTCTTTGTTCATGGTTATCTTCCTAATAACTTAATATCTGTTATATTGGTGCCGATAATTAAAGATAAAACAGCTAAAATTAACAGTAAAGATAATTACAGACCGATAGCGTTAGCAAGCATCATTTCAAAGGTAATGGAAAAAATAATACTGCATAGGATAGAACCTAATCTAAAAACAACGCATAATCAATTTGGTTTTAAAAGTAAATTAGGTACCGATATGTGCATATTTTCCCTGAAAGAAATGATATACAAATACAGACAGTTACAATCTACTATGTTTGTCACTTTCTTGGACGCCTCTAAGGCATTTGATAGAATAAACCATGATGTGCTTTTTGGTACTCTAATTAAACGGGGGGTTCCCCAATATATAGTGCGATTAATAATTTTCTGGTATGTTCATCAAACATTCTGTGTTAGGTGGGGCCCAAATGTTTCAGCTTCTTTCACCGTTTCTAACGGAGTAAGACAGGGTGGAATACTGAGCCCTTTCCTATTTAACATTTATATGAATATATTATCTACTAAATTAAATAGCTGCAATATAGGGTGTCTTATGTATCATACATTATGCAATAATATTTTGTATGCTGATGATTTAGTTTTATTGTCTCCGTCTGTAAAAGGTATGCAAAAACTGCTGAAATTGTGCTCTGAGTTTGGAGACGAATATGATGTAATTTTCAACGCAACAAAAAGTGCTACTTTATATATTCGATCAAAATCTCAAATATCGTGGAATTTTCCTTCATTTAAAATAGGCAATATTACTCTTCCAATCAAAAAAGAATATAAATATTTAGGACATTATATTACCAATACACTATCTGATGATAGAGATATTTTACGACAACGTAGGAAACTATATATGCAGGCAAATAGTTTGAAACGCAGATTTTTTATGTGTTCAAATGATATTAAGCAACGTTTATTTCAATCCTATTGTACGCCGATGTATACAGCTCACTTATGGTGCAATTATACTAAAACTGTATATAATAAATTTACAACATCATATAATAATACATTTCGAATTCTTATGGGATATCCCAAAAATTGTAGTGCCTCAGAAATGTTTTTATTTAATCGTTTGCCTAGTTGTGCTGCTGTGATTCGTAATCTCATTTATAATTTCATTGTTAGGATCGATAAATCATTTAATACTATTATCTCCAGCTGTTCTACATCTGATTGTATATATTTTTCCCCATTGCGACGGTTTTGGATGACTGAATTACATATTAATTTTAAATTGCCGAAGCTGTTATATATTAATTCCGTAAATATTAATTCTGGTAAATAACGCTTATATTTATTGGTTGTTTGGTGATGGTGGTGTAGTAATGTTATGGTGCAAAGTGGACTTCGTGTTCAGAATATACACAATATATATATTAAATCTCCTGATTAATGTTCCTAATGGGCTGATGGGAGGGATGTCTCGTGGAGTGGGGGGTCGCGGCGGAACTCACGATAAGGGAAGTCCAGGGAAGTATAACGGAATATTGTTGGTCGCAAGCAGGAAAGGAACCGCCAGGGACTTTCTTGTGCGGAATTCCCTTGGAAAACTCTGGCCACTGTTGAATACAAATGACGGCAGTGCTTCCATACTTAAACAGAGAGCCGTCATCTGCACTGCATCGTGGTAGCGCGGCGATCCACTGATCTCGTTCGGCATCGACAGGAGGAAGTTTCACTACACGAACGGGATTTCCTGCGTAATTGCCGTCGCAGCCAAATACGCAATAATAATTAGGCATAATAATAATAAATAACTTGTTCTGTTGGTAGTTTAGCCTAATGTTGTAATACGGCACCTTAAATACCTACCTATAGCAGTATAGTAATTGATTTAATTACTACCAAATGGTACCACCTAGGCCTACCTGTACCGGAACGGTCGCGGTACCGTACCGGTAGCATCATACGAGTACGGGCTACCACTGTACCAGGGTAGGGCCATACAGCCATACAGCCGTCCAGTTGAATGTACTGTAACTAGACTATCTGACTTTCTAACTGTACTATTCCCATATACCACAGGTAGCGGTAGGACTATAATACAGCTACAGAGCTATAACTAGGCCTATTCATTCTACGGTAGTACAGTAGTAGGCTATTCAGGTAGTACAGCTTACAGCAGTATGAAATTAATGGACTTCGCTAGCGAAGTCGGATCAGGCAGTGTGCCAGTCCTGTAGTATAGTAGTCCTTGGTTTTTACCTAAAATAAGAACCGCCCTACTGCTCCTTTCAGTTATTGGATAGGCTAATTCTGTAATTAGCAGATAAACATCGGATACATGACCGAACGTAATCAGGATCGAATGTAACATAGTTATTATGTATCGAACGTAACCGCAATTATGTTACATTGGATCCTATAACTATGTTACATTCGCTCTACAAATTACTAAGCTCGAATGTAACATTGCCATTTACAGATTTAAAGGAGCAGGTTACAGAGGCGTGTAGGGGGAACCAAAACAATAAACTAAAGTTAACACATGTTACAAGATCTTGCAGGTTACTTTTATTTAAAGGCTGAAAGGACCAGGTTACAGAGGCATGTTGGGGGAACCAAAACAATAAACGAAAGTTAACACATTTTACAAGATGATACAGGTTACTTAATTGGGTCTTGGGTCATTGTTTTGTACTCAACCACCACCAACACCAAACTGTTTCTTCCTGTAATTATACGAAGCATTTCATCGGTTATCTCCTGAAATCAAAACACAACTGAAATAAATGTATGTTACATTCGAGCTAAGTAATTTGTAGATCAAATGTAACATAGTTATAGGATCCAATGTAACATAATTGAGGTTACGTTCGATTCGTAAAAACTATGTTACATTCGATCCTGTTTACGTTCGGTCTGTCACCCATAAACATCGCCTGTGGTCCCAAAACCAACACTAAAAGTTGGTATTGCAGTGGGGTAAAAAATAAACTTACTGTCAATCAAGTTACACAACAAAAGAGAGATTGTGGACGTTCTAAGTTAGGAAAACAACAATGAATAAAAATTATCAGCAGGATATTTAACTTAGTTATTGCTCAGAATCAGCAAGCCTAAATCTGTAAATGTACTCATACAAAATCATACAGACATATGGAAAACACTGCATACCAGAAATTGATCAGCATGAAAACAAGGATAGTGCTGAGCATTGAGTTGTATGCTGATTAAATTACTATTCCTCAGTTGGCAACCGAGAAAAGCCACAACGCCAGCTTTCTTTCGATTTCTTTCTTTAAAATGACAGGCAGTCCGAGTCCCAGTCTGCCAGTAGCAGTAGTAACCAAAATAATAAACGAGCATGATTTGGTGAATTGTGTGTTTAAACTGGTAACTTTCTGGATGTGTAGGGGTATTTGGTAAATTATAACATAAACATTCCCGTATGTCACCCATTCCGACGATTGTCTTAATCCCCAATCTATGAAAGTTCGCTAACCGAACCCGGAACCACGAACCAATCTCAACTAACCCGCGCACAGCGGACTAACTCATTAAGAGTTCGAGGTGGTAATGTAAGCTGTTTCTATTCGATTATATTACAGGATTATTCGATGAATTTAAGTGCTGATGTCAGTACGTGGCGTCGGGGGTGATAGGCTGATAGGCCTATTTGCTTATCGCCTATCTGCCTAGGCCTATACTGCTATATGTTTGTATATCGGAATTCGATATATTCGGTCTTCTCAGGGACTGCTGGTAGCAACGCTCTACCGGCACCGGCCACCTTAATATGCGAAACATCCTCGGTATACCAACCCAACTATTGGCGAAATGGCGACAGTTTACTTACGGCTGTACGGTAAGTTTAGACGTTTACGTAACATGCAACCGTACATAAAATCAGATACGCTAGTTGCCAGTCAGCCAGCACTTTACGTCGAGTTGACCTATGGACACGATCATCCGAATACTCTGTACATGTGTTTTAAATTAATCGCTAACACTGTAATACAGTACGGCAGTTAGGTACAATGGCCAAATCTGGCAATGATTGTGATTGCCATATTTGGCAACCAAGCAAAATCTGGCAACATTTCTGATTGCCTGATTTGGCAACTATATAAAGCTGTAAAGCCGTTGTTGCCATATTTGGCAACTTAACTAACTCATTGAATATGGATTATATGGTTCTGCGTCATTAAGTCCTTCTATGGCAGTATGGTCATTCATTCCTTAGATCCTGAAATGTTAATGTTAGGCCTAGAAAAAAGGCAAAGGGGTAGGGCCAGGTTACAGGTTATACTTATACCAGTAGTGGCATATTCTAAGTTCTAACCAATACAGCAATATATCCTAATAAATGAGGTGAGAATGAGAGTCAATAACACAAACACAGACTGACTGGTGATAGTTTTTTTGCTTTTTTTGACATTTGTGCTAGTAATCTCTGGCGCTGCTTGGGGAGGTGGTTGATTGTTGTTTGTACCAATAATAGTTTAGTAGTTAAAGATTGTAACTGTGTAATGATGCTGATACAATTGCCCAGCAATCTAAATCATCCTTCACTCTATATCAGTTCAGTATATCTATCTTTCCATTCCTACATCAGTACATACAGACATATAATGAAAATAATTTCATCCCGTTTTTCATTGGCTGATTAGGGCCTACTAGAAACAATTTGTTGAATCCCTTACAGCCTTAACCTGTTAACACGCGTTTTGGTTTTCTCAGTCTTTCTAACATCTAAATTTTGACACTATTTTTCTTCCGTCACCCCGTTTCTCAAACTTTAATGCCCCCTTGCCCTCTTGCTGCCTTTTGGTGATGTTAACGTTCTGACGTTGTCAAATATTATTACGTTTATTTCCATTTCAGCCTTTGAGTTTGAAGCATGTGATTCTTTAGATTTGTTTATGCCTATACCTATACCATAGGGCCTATACCAGTCTACCAGTACGGTATCTGTTACTGTTACAGACTCATCCATCTGTCCATTAACATATTAACAACATATCAAATACTGAAATAGGCCTACATTCTGACATTTCATCAACTAATAATGTTTATAAATCATCACAACTCGACAAGGGTAAGCAAGCAGTAAGCAATTTTGAAGTAATTTACAATGACAGGGTTACTGCGACAGGGCTGCACAATAATAATTGTTGCCAAAAATGGCAACCATTATTTTTCTTTAATTCTAATGGTTGCCAAAAATGGCAATAATTATTTTAGGCACATTTTGGCCTATTGCTAAGAGAAATTCAGACGATGATTTTTTTTCTTATACGGTCAATTATATTTAAATTTCGCGCTCTTTTCACTTAACTATTTACCAAAATGCGATTTTGCTTCTGGGCGTGCGAAAATTAGAAAAACCAAAAGTTGCCAGATTTGGCAATAAACATTGCCATATGTGGCAACTTTTGAGGTTGCCAGATTTGGCCATTGTACCTAACTGTACGGTAATAGTGTTGTGATGCTATAATGGAAATGATCTACTGTACTTACTGACAGGGACAGCCTGTCTTCAGGCATAGTTCCTGAGTTCTGACTCCAACTAAACGAAAGACTAAGCTATACTGTCACACCTAAGCCTATTGAGTATTGAGCTCCAGTATGCATTTGCCGTATCCCTATGTCAGTACCCAGCAAAGTCATAGCATGATAAGTCGCTGATAAATTGCTACTAATTTCGCCGGCTAATACCCTGCTAATTTCGCCGGATAAAAGCCGGCTTTTTGGTTCCAATGTTCTTAAAGGTTTCGAAGGGTGGATTTCGAAGAGAAATATCCATCGTTTAGTAGACTATTAGCCTTCGATTAGTAGTTTACGAAGCATATTCGAAGGATAATTCGAAGACAAAAATGCTTCGTTTAGTAGACTATTCGCCTGCGATTAGAAGTTTATTTAGCATTTTTCGAAGGATGATTTCGAAGATAAAAATGCTTCGTTTAGTAGACTATTAGCCTTCAATTAGAAGTTTACGAAGCATTTTCGAAGGATAATTTCATACATTATTAGAAGCATTTTCGAAGCATAAAAAATACTATTTTTCGAAGAAAAAAAATGTAACTGAAACAATCACTGGACCTGCCTGTGGATGGTTTGGTGAAGAGGGAGGGGGTATTAGCCTATACCTACTGTAGTAGCCTACCGTATCCTACCCTACACCCTACTTCCCTATCCTACAATACGTTATATACTTATTAATGGAAGCGGCTGAGTATATAGAGAAATATATAATCAATATATATTTGAGGGTATCTATGGAAACTTTAGGTGATAATCGAAAAATTTGAATTTGTTAGTTTAAATTTAAATAATTTCCCATATTGTCAGCCATATTAGATTTTTCGTGTTGATGGATCTATTAAAATTAATTAAATTTAGATGCATTTAATTAATAATTATGCTTCTATGATTATGGAAATATACATTATTTGCCTGATAAATTATCTTCGTTTTCGAAGACAATTAGCAGCTATATTATAAAGAATTGATAATATTTTACATAGGAATGGACCATTATATCAATAATACACAATGTTTGTTATACCAAAATACAATATAAATTCAAGCACTATCTACATTTCCCTTCCCCACTGACAAGTCAAGTGGCCATCTATAGGTTTCTATGTCCTCCTCAATTTATCGATTATACTCAATATTATTGAGTGTATTGTTGTCCTTAAAGTTACCCACTCATCTACACATATGTTTTAAGTCAAAGTCAAGCTAACATTAAAGCCTAGAACATCGCCGTAACCGTCACAAAAGTCGACACCCCCCCCCCCCCCCCCCTGTCACAAAATGTCACGCAAGCTCGACCCCCCCCCCCCCCACCCCCTAGTGCGTGACATACTTTATAGAACATCATTCCCTAGTTACGTTTTTACATCATGTTCTAGAACATGGTTTATTTATTAAATATAAAAATAGCCTTGCGCCGTGAAAAAACATTCAACATTCGAAAGCCCATATCTCAGCAACTGTATTTTCTAAATTTAAATTTTTTACATATTTGGAATCGTTGCATGGTCAGCTTTCCATCAGAACCAACAAATTAATATAAGGTTGAATAACTGAGATGGGACTGGTGATGATATCGCCGCCGGTGACACTTTTTTCAAACGCTTGTTGCTAAAGAATAAAAAGCAAAAATACAAATTCTGTCTCATTTACTACGGATGAGGGAGGTGAAACTACTGTAACTCTGTTTCATATCATGCTATTCATTAAAATTTGTATAAAAGTTAGGGAAGGGGGGGGGGGGGGGGGTGGGGGGGGGGTATCATGTTTTTGAATTACGACACTAAATTACAACATTAAATTTAAAAGCATTCAATAATTATTTAATTCATTTTCTTAATCAAAGAGACCTTGGTGTAGTGGTTGCATTGAATTCACATCTCTTGGAGGTCGTGGGTTCAGTGTTCAGTCTGAGATCTGACAGTGTGCTGCAGTATATGTATTCCAACGAAAAAATACGGTACGGATCAGCAGGTACGGAACTTCCAACTGCGCTGCGATATGTTGTACTGTTAGTTACATGTGCTGATGTTCGACGTGCTGATTGTACAGGCTGACCGGGGTGCATGATAGCAAGAAAATATCTGAATATTAAAATGTTAAATACTGTATTAAAACTTGTATATTAAAAAAAAGATTAAAAATAATTATTAATTAAGAATAAATTTTATACAGTATAGAGCAGTAGAGTAAATAGTTTCTTTATCGTTATACTGTAGTATAAAAGGTATATTTTTTAAAACTTTCAGTTTCGGATATAGTACACGTATTAATACTGAAAAAATATGTGCTTTGTTTGTCCCCAGGATTTCCCTGACTGCCTGAAAGACATACTGTAGTCAGATACTGTAGTCTCGTTTTTACAGGTGTCTGACATTCTGACAGTAACATACTGTAGGGCAGTATGGACATCGCCTTTACCTCTAGCTCTGCCATACACTCAGACCTGCAGACTCTGGATACATGGATTACCGCACCTTTAACTGTTTAAGGACAGACACAGCATCACACAGTAATTAATGGATTTATTTCATAAAACAATATGAATGGCACTGGACATAATATAGATCAATTTTCTTTGCTTCAGATTATATATTATAATATAATCGACAATTCTAAAGAACTGATAACTTTGTACTAATTTACTGCTAAATATGGTCCCCAGATAAAAAAATATTCGGATTATTAGTAGGCATAACTACAGTATATAATTATTATTTTACTCTCAGAATTTGCCGGATAAAACATAACATACAGTAACTATGCATAACTAAGCTAAATGATCCAACCTTCGAAAAGTCTACAAATTTATCCTTCGTTTAGAAGGTAATTTATCCTTCGAATATAAGGTAATTTATCCTTCGAATAGTAGCATAAATTATCATTCTAAACGCAGGATAAAAACTATAAATTCATCCACCCTTCGAAAAGTCTACAAATTTAGCCTTCATTTAGAAGGATAATTTATCCTTCGAATAGCAGCATAAATTATCCTTCTAAACGAAGGATAAAAATTATCAATTCACCCACCCTTCGAAAAGTCTACAAATTTATCCTTCGTTTAGAAGGATAATTTATCCGGCGAATAGTAGGCATAATTATCCTTCTATTTGCCGGCTAAAAACTAGCTAAATCTTCAGAATCTTCGAATAGTCTTCGAATTTATCCTTCGTTTAGAAGGATAATTTATCCTACGAATTGTAGACTGAATTATCAGACAATTTAGACGGCGAAAATGCTGATAATTTCGAAGAAAATTTATTTCGATCAAATTAGCAGCATATTAGTAGCAATTTCGAAGGATGTGACTTTGCTGGGTATGTACATACTGACATTCGCGTATGTAATGGATTCCTATGAAGAATAATCCGGGTTTGGCTTTTTGCCGTATGTGTACGTAGATGAAATTGTTCCCGTAGCCTACCGTAGGCTACCGTGCGTAATGTGGGACGTATTTCTGGGGTAAATCTTTTCGACCTACGCGTAGTTCGCAACATTGGGTCATATATCACCAGTTTCAGAGTTTTAACAATAACTACGCGTAGGTCCTACGCGACCTACGCGTAGGTGCTACGTATAACTACGCGTAGGTGCTACCCATAACTATGCCTATACGTCGTTTATCATTAGTAGGCCTACGTATTCCAAGCGAGTCAGTACTAAAATAAGACACAATACGGTATGTTCAATAAACAACCCACAACCATCAAATGCTTTCAACAGTAATTTATCCTATACCTGTATACTCTATGTAGTGGCATACGATAAGACTGCATATTCTTCACTGCATGCGTTGCGGGCGGTAAAATGTGTTAATAATTAATGTTTAGAGTTCAAAAATAGTTTACAAAGGAAATAGGCCGATGGTTCTTATCGATTCTCTATGCTTTTTATTGCCTTTGTTCACGATAGGGCAAGGATATACTGTATTTAATATGTTAACCCCTTGACAAGGGAAGGGGGAGATTGGTTGCACTTGTTATTTAACCAAACAATTTGATTATATACAGTATTTATCAGCTTTCGCTTAACCACTTCACCGGTAGACTGGTCGCTTTATTTACTACTGTTCAATATTTAGATAAATTATCAGTTAATCTCACAAAGACTAAAGCTGTGAAATGTAGAAACGGAGGACGTTTTTCAAACGATGATATTTTACTATTTAATGGAAAACAAATACAATTCGTAAGAAGTTTCGAATACCTCGGAGTAGTTTTGTCAACCCAAAATGGTCCATCGGCTCATTACCAACACCTATACAATAAAGGAATAGCATGTTGTGCTCGCTTGGCTTGTAAAGTTAAGTTGACCTCGATCTCGATGCGTTCAGCAAAGAGGTTGTGGCTAGGCATTGTCCGACCTACAGTGACTTTATGGGTGTGAGATATTTACGACAGGTGATCTTGACGGCTTGGATCATGTGAGACGGACCCGCGCGTTTTACTGGAAGATGTGGGCGGGTATCTCAAAGTACTCCTCTTCAACGGACTTACTCGAAGTTATCGATAATAACGGTACGGGCAGCACTGGCCTAGACATCGAGCCCCTATACGGGTTCAGGCGTCGCGCGGCCGCTCAGCTGATCGTTAACGGCTGCCACCAACGATGCTGCGACACGCCAAAATGCTGGCGACCGACTGATACCTGCATATGCAAACTGTGTCACCGCGCTGCGGATACGAACTTACCTTATACAATCTGCGAGGGGATCCCACCAAACACCACATCGTTACGGAAAGCAATATTTTTAATGACCCTGGAACTCTAACACTTTTAATAATAATATGCAATAATAATAATAATTTTAATAACTTTATTTATTTTAATAATTTATTAAACCACCTCTTAACAACCTACCTAGTTTGTGTGCTACCAACAGTATATTCAACACGCATATTTCATCTTATTTATCCGAATGTTTGGATGATAATTAAATAATTCATATTTAAATAATCCAATGGAAACAAAGATACTTGAATCATGAGACGTGAATTTTAAGTTTACTTTTTATTCATCCTGTGTTTGTATGTGAAAGAGCCGAATATTATTTATTACCAGTGCTGTATGTAGAGATATGAGTTTCCGATTCTGTTATTCCATTTGTCTGATAATCAGATACCTGACATAAACCGATACTTGCCTAACAACTCAACCCTACCGGACTGCCGGACCTGAAATGAAAAATCATTGTTATCAGGACTGCTACGCGTAGCACCTACGCGTCGCACCTACGCGTAGAACCTACGCGTAGTTTCAAAATACTTACGCGTAGTTCCAAAATAACTACGCGTAGATTTAAAACACCTACGCGTAGTTGTTAAAAAGGCAGTAAGTCAGGCCCTACCGGTAAATGACAGGAATGGAAGTTACAAACTACGCGTAGGCCTACGCGTAGGTCGAAAAGATTTACCCTTATTTCTGTATTTGGGGTTTTTGAAACGCAATAATTTTTATTGTCCGTTTAAATCCTTTTTTTATCCTTTTTTTTTACTTTTTATGTCCTCCAGAAATCTACCGTTAGGTTCCATGCTATCGGTTTCTCTACTGCTGTTCTCTCAGACTATCAGTACCGGTATTAGTTTTTTTTTTGACTTGTCCTCCAGAAATTTACCGTTAGGTTCCATGCTATCGGTTTCTCTACTGCTGTTCTCTCAGACTATCAGTACCGGTATTAGTATATATAGAGCACTATTTTGTAGTATTGCATGTACAGATGTAGGTATAAAGCAGGTATTTTAGTACCGGTACCGGCACCGGTACTGCTGTGTAGGCCTACTGTGTAGCCTACCATTTAAATGGCAGTGATTTTTTATGTCCTTTTATTTGACTTTTTTTGTCATTTTTTTTTTACGAATTATGCATAATGACTTTTGTTGGCCTTTTAATGACTTTTATTATCCTTTTAATGACTTTTATTATCCTTTTAATGACTTTTTATGTATGTATTTCTTCAAACTGTCAGACTGCTGATTTCTGGACTGTCAGACAGTTGATTTCACTATGCCTGTGCCAAAACATTCCATGATTCCATAATTTATAGACTATGAGATAGATTTCCATATGCGCCTGTGGTAAAAAGACTCTATATTTAATAGTTTGTGGTTGTTGTCGATAATCGATTACCACATGACGTAGCAAAACACTCATTTATAGCCAAAAACAATTACCAATTGATGGAAAGGAGCAGGTTAATGCCGAGTTTTCTAACCAAAACAATAAACAGTCACTTCACCAAATCAGGGAAAGGAGCAGGTTTACAGAGACGGGATTTTCTAACCAAAACAATAAAAACGATCACTTAACTAATTGAGGGAAAGGGGCAGGTTACAGAGGCGGGATTTTCTAACCAAAACAATAAACGATCACTTAACGTATTGAGGGAAAGGAGCAGGTTACAGAGGCGGGATTTTCTAACCAAAACAATAAACGATCATTTAACTAATTGAGGGAAAGGGACAGGTTACAGAGGCGGAATTTTCTAACCAAAACAATAAACGATCATTTAACTATTTGAGGGAAAGGGGCAGGTTACAGAGGCGGGATTTTCTAACCAAAACAATAAACGATCATTTAACTAATTGAGGGAAAGGAGCAGGTTACAGAGACGGGATTTTCCAACCAAAACAATAAACGACAACATAATTACCAATTGAGAGAAAGGAGCAGGTTACAGAGGCGGGATTTTCTAACCAAAACAATAAACAATAACATTACCAATTGAGGGAAAGGAGCAGGTTACAGAGGCGGGATTATCTAACCAAAACAATAAACGATCATTTAACTAATTGAGGGAAAGGGGCAGGTTACAGAGGCGGGCCTTCTGTGCTGTTGGAAGTAGTGGTGCCGCTATCCGTAACACTCAGACAGTAGTCATGATCCATTATTGATTATAAAACTAATACAGTAAGGCCTAAATTATGTGAAAGGTATATCCACATTTTCCACAATCCGGCAATCCAGTTTGGCCTATCAATTATTTAAAATTTATTAGCACAACCGGTAGGCCTACCATTACCGTATTTAAATGGTAGGCTACACAGTAGGCCTATAGCAGTACCGGTGCCGGTACTAAAATACAGAAATACCTGCTTTACTGTATACCTACATCTGTACATACAATACAGCAAAATAGTGCTATATAATATACTAATACCGGTACTGATAGCCTGAGAGAACAGCAGTAGAGAAACCGGTAGCATGGAACCTAACATTAGACTTTTGGAGGACATAAAAAATCAAAAAAAAGGACAAAAAAAGGATTTAAACGGACAATAAAAATTATTGCGCATTTACATGCGGTACTGGTAGGCCTACCGGCTGACCGGTTGTTTTGGTTAGAAAATCCCGCCTCTGTAATTACAGAGGCGGGATTTTCTGCTCCTTTCCCTGAATTTGTAAAGTGACCGTTTATTGTTTTTGTTAGAAAGGCCCGCCTCTGTAACCTGTTCCTTTCCTTCATTTAGTAAAGTGACTGTTTATTGTTTTGGTTAGAAAATCCCGCCTCTGTAACCTCTGCTCCTTTCCCTGATTTGGTAAAGTTACCGTTTATTGTTTTGGTTAGAAAGGCAACCCCGTCAAAATCACAAACTCTTACACCTACCTTTCATTACACCTACCTACCATCTTACACCTTTCATTTTCCCAGCATATCCTTAAGGTATTCACTAAATCTCTAGCAGTAACTCGTTCCATAAAGAACCCACGATTGTTATCTGTTTCGACGCAGCCATAAAGCTTTTTAACATTAAAATTCTATGTTTGATCGACCAGATCTACAAACCTATTCCTACTGCTTGTAGATCCCGAAATCACATCTCTACTATATGTGAATCCTGCAATATCCTACTGTAAAGTTTGTGAATCATAAAGCATAAATCCAACCTTCTCACCAAAACAGTAAACTCTAAGTAAGCGAATCTATTGCAGTATCAGTCTCGTTAACCGGTGAGGCAGAAAACAGTCTACGAACGGACAAACTTCGATGATACAAAATCCCGCGCAGTGAATCCTAACAATCGTGCTGACTTGCCGACGGACTAAAGGCGTTCGTATACTTTGCCGCGGTGTGATTTATATGGGGTGGGGGTTGCTAGCTAAATATCTAACTAGCGGACGAACTGCGGCGTGGACAAATTATTTTATATATTTCGAGGTGTAAATAATTCCTAAACGCGTGTGTGTGTTGAATTTTATAATCGAATTTTAGTTTTGTATCCCTTCATATTATATAATTTACTGGGTCCGGTGTGCCTTTTACAAATGTTCTAATTTTGCGGTCTGTAGGTCCAATACTCACAGATGATAAGGCTCCTTCCCCCTTTGTGTATTTCCAGGACTCAAATTCAGGCATAAGGTTAGTAACTACGCCCGGAATTCGGCAATTTAAATCTACCAGGTCCCTAATACTAAGAAGAAATGTGTTAGTTTACTACAGTAGGCGTACATTTACAATAGCTAGCCTGGTCTCCTATCTAGAATTTTGGTTGCCTAGGTGGGCGTGGCAACTTCTTATCAGGATGTCGGCGGGGACACGGTAGGTGTTAGTATCCCAAATAGCCCTATTTG
>JAUCBJ010008045.1:0-28225 GCA_032718475.1 Nemertoderma westbladi
GAAGTATCCGAGGGTACCACCGAGAAGGGACTGGAGAAGGTTTGTAGAGTCTGTGAATAGGGGCGGATACATGGTCCTAGACGATGAGGGGACTGTGGAGGATGACGAGGGTTCGAGAAGAGGGTCGGCAGGATCGGCTACAACCATACTACTGCATTTGGCTGCGCCAAATGGAGACATATTCCTATTCGATCTAGGAACCTACGGGAAGAAGAGCGGGCCGAAGTTAAACTGGTTGCCAAGGGCGGAGCAGGACCTAGTGAGGGAGAAGACCACGGTGAAGGTGGGATTGGCGCTCCGCGACGATGCGGAGAGGATTGTCGGACCGGAGACCCCCAACCTCCTAGACGTGCAAGCGGTCTATATGGCCATGACAGGGCCAGACGGGTTGGGATTGGTAGAGAACACAGGACATTGCGGAGCAGTGGCGATGGGTCAGCTCATGGGGCTCGTCTTCCACAAGCCGATGGACTGGGGCAAGTTCCGGGAGGAGTACGGAGCGGAGCTGGCGAACTCGCTGAAATGGGGAGCGAGGCCAGGGAAACAGGAGGTGTATCAATTCCGAAGAGGAGCGATAAATATATATCAGAGGAGATATATCCTACAGGAGGATTGGATAATGATAGGTTTACTAAACCTATTCATGGCCGTGGTTATCGGAAGAGAGCCAACAGCGTTTCTGCTGTCAGGAGCACCTCTAAACTACAGAAGAGCCTTTAAGGTGGCCTTCGAAGGTCTGGTAAACCACCTGGGGCAGAAGGGCGAGTCGGTGTACTACAACAGCCGGCACCTAGTAGACAGAGAGGTGGATACACCATACAAGAGATGGGAGAAGCTGGAAGCGGATAGAGTCGAGGAGAAGCAACTGGAAGAAGGCGCCAGGCGAGAAAGGAGAGAAGCAGATGAGAGAGAGGCGGACATAAGGGGAGAGGATTACGGCTTCGAAGCCCAGAACTTGGACGAGCTGAGGTGGGGATCAGGGAGCTCGGGCGAGTTTCTGGGGGAGGAGCTGGGATGGACGGAAGAATCGCCGAAACAGTCGACATCGGGATTGCAAGTGATGCCCATGCCAGCGGGCTCTGAGGGCGATTTCGTAAGCAAGAGACCGAGAGAATAGGAAAGGTGGAAAGTTACGGGTGGAAGCCAAGGTGGAAAGGGGCACAGTGGATCTATCGGGATACCGGGTCTGGATCCATCCCCAGTGAGGGGGGAAGATGACGACGAATTCAGGGAGATGCCGCCCATCGAGAGGATCAGCCACTCAGATACGGACTGGGTGGGTGGGAGAGTGGTGACGGCCAGCGGGGCAAGGGCCTTCTGGGATAAACCCGGCAAGCAGACCTGGGTGCATGAGGACCCGGCGATGCATTTCGCGGGGAGCATCATCAGGTTGGGCGAGCAGCCGGGAACGGCACCACGGGTAGTGTTTGGGGAGACGATGCCGAGGCGGGAGGAGGACGTGGATATGGATAGAGACATTAATGTCCAGAAGTTTGCCTACCAACGGCTCCACAGACCTAGAAGACCGCTCGGGGCAAAAGACGACTTGGGGCGGATGCGTTGATACACGGCTGTGATTACTGCGGGAGGCTAACTCACCAGGAAAAGAGCTGTTTGTATCGATTTCAGAAGGGGACGAGTTGCCTCTACTGCCATGAGTCGACCCATAGAATGGGAGCATGTCCGAGGCTGCACAACCGCTGCTCAAAGTGTAACTTCCGAAGACACTATGGGCGCCAGTGCGACTGGATGGACAATGAGGAGAAGTTTAAGATCTTTGAGGAGTGGGCCGACGTCGGCATTATGACGCGACAAAGAATGAAGGCCCAGGAGTTCCAGTGGGGTTTCTTCAACATCAATCCGGAAGCCCATCTGGAGATTTATTAAGAGGAGACTGCCATTCACATACCAGGAGGTAGCGACAGCGGCATCGTATGGAGGATTCATCAACACGCAGAGGTACTTGGACAGGTGGATGCCAGAAAACAGAGGCGAGTTCAGAGATTTTCTGTCGGAGCATGTGCCGCAAACGATGAAAATGATCTTGTGGGACGCTACCAGGGGGAAGCAGGAGGGGCATTCGGAAGGCCCACCTGCAAAGCGTTACCGGGAGTTGATAACACCAGCGCCATCGAACCAGAATCGACCATGGGAATTAGCAAGGTGGTAACGGCGAGAATGAGGAGTCTCAGAGAGGACAAGCCGGAGGGAAGGAAGCGGCCCAGACAAGACGATGCAGGGGGAAAGAACTAAGATGGTTCCCGAATACGGGGGGAACGAACTAGAACTCAGAGAGGGAGATGTGGGCGTGCCTGGAAGGCACCACAAGTGGAATAATACGAACTCCTAAGTGCAAATACTTAAGTGCAATTAGTATGTACATATGTAAATAATCAATATAATTACAATGAATATAATCAAAGTAAGTACTATAGTCATATATAACCTTTTCCAACTAGCTACTGGGATTGGGGACCAATTGACTATGACAGGAGGACGAGACACTAGACGAATCACGCTTCTTGAGTGCGACGACACAAAAGGGGAGGGTGAGGCTCGTCAGGGGTGAGTGGAGTAAAACAAGTGTGGGTTGAGTATAGGAGAACTGGAGAAGTATGGCGAGGAGGTGTTGGCATGCGTAGAAGTGAGAGGAGTGCAATTCAAGTGTGGGGAGCGAGCAGTAAGAGAAAGAGTAGGGGACAACAGGGTCCGGGAGAGGGAGAGTAAGGGATGGAGGGGTCAGAGAGGGAGATTAGAGTGAGGTTGTATAAAATTGTGTGGAGAGAAAGCACAATTGTCTCGAACAGAGACGTCGGATACCTTGGTGCAACATAGCTCGCGATTGCACCAAGGAGGGGTAGTAATAACATACCCAGGGGGGGGGCGGGCGGTCTGGAAAGCCGACCCCGAGAAAATAACTCCACCCCACACCCGATATTAGATTGGGTCCCAGCGGAATTGAAGCGCACTTAAGGTTGATGCTATCTTCTCACCGGGAAGATAGCATGGGGGGGAGTGTAAGCGGATTCAATTCCACTTCATCACCCACCAGAAAATGGGACCAGTGGCATTTTAGTAATATGTTGGGGATACGAGATTACCAATATTAATCTCGTATCACAACCAACTTTGGGGGGGGGGGCGACACAAGCCCTAAAGCCACAGAGAAAGGTGAGAGGTCAAACCACCTCGGAGGGAATACAGCTAGTAGAGGCTAGCAGCGGGGGGAAACACTCACAGGGAGTGCCAAAGTGACAATTAGTATATTAGCCAATAGTGGGGAGGGAAGCACGTGATTAGCAACAGGAAAGCATCCATTGGGTACAGAGGGCCAAAGTACAGTAAGAGGTGAAATCAATATCAATGTGTGTTAACCATATATTATCCTACATTACTGATTTACCGGTCAGTTGAATTATTCAGTCAGTGCAGACCGGTCATAGTTAATGACCGTCACCGTCATTAACAGCAATTAATCTGTATTTTCTGCTATATCCATGCTATCACTACCGACGTGCTATTATCGTCTATGTTAATCAATATTGAGAAACAACACAAACTCTTATTGTTTTCCCCAACGGCGATCGGCCAAAGCAAGTAGCACGACTGCCCAGCAGAACGGTGACGCGTACATTTCTAACCCGGTCGGGATCTCCGATCCCGTCACATCAAGAATATAATAAATAAATATATTTTTTAAATCTAATAATCTATATTGCATTACTTATCTAGAAGTAATAGTGCCACAGTAATAGCCCCTGTATGGCGGAAGTCATATTATGTAATAATTAATAATAATAATACATTAATTGTTGTGGGATGGAGTGACTGTGTTTTACTTACTGTATAATATAATAATAATGATATATAACAATATGTTCGGTTGATATTTTTCTCTATAGTGACCGTTATCATATTATTATACATATAATAATTGATCAAATGTATCGATTCCTAGATTAAATTGTTTCCTTCAATTATTGATACTTTTTTTTATCTCAGTATGTTATCATAAAATTTAAAATGCTATCTAAAGGTATATCTTAGACACAATACAAATGTTTTAATTTACGATGAATACCTGATGTATATAATATTCATTCAACATTAATGGTTTGTTGGACTTTGAAACTGTATAGTATATTTATAAGTTTTATGTTAGTTGCTTTGAATTCAAAACGTTATTTATTATGAAATATTGTGTAAAACGTAAGTAATTGAACCAAATTCTCTAATTATAATTTTGTTAGGTGAGGCAATACAGTTTAAAGTTTGATTATATTATGTTTGTCATTATATAAACCAAAAATTTTGCTTATTCTTAATAGAGCGAGAATCTCATTATTTTATTCGAATTTTAAGCTTAATAATCAATATATAAACGGTATATATAAACAATGTTTTTTGGTTTGCAACATATAAAGTTATATTTATTTCGCTGCGCTGCGCTGTAAAGTACTTTATGGCGGTTGTTTCGTTGCAAAATTGTAATGGAAATCATTGGTGATGAAAATGAAAAAAACTATTTTAAATTTTTGTTGTTAAATAAAATATACATTAAATTTCTATGGGGAATGATTGATCTGAATTTATAATAGAAATTGATAGATAATTAAATAAAGAAAAGGCTCTGACGCTGACCTAATTAATGCAAAATTCATAAAGGTTAAAAAACATCGGATCGGTCTAGATTGCATCTGTTGTACCTGTAGTGGTACGAATGAGTGTAACCATGGATTTAGGAATATTATCTTTTGTTTGTAAGGCAACAAAGGAATCATTGGGTTATAATGATTTATATACCTCTTTGATGTGAAATATTATCATATAGTTATGAATGATGAGTTATATAACAACAAATAGTCGAGGTTTACTAACGGTGTTAAGTAATGTTAAAATTTTGTAATTTTAACTATAATAAAATAAATAATATCTTAATCCTTAGTAACTTTTTAACTTTATCTCAAATCTCGTATTTTATCTTACCGCTGCTGGTTTATTATAAAAGGCAGTGATTCGTAGTGGTTAAATTGAAAATTTATGTGGTATTTTTTGGCTACATTTAACAACTCAATTCAAATAATGTATCTCATCCAATGAAAATTGCGACCCTCTGAAAAAACATTATTTTTATGTGGTACCAATAATAATTGTCCAGGTCCCAATTGCCCTAATTCCGGATGGTTATTCTTGGGAGTCAGTGTGGCGCTCCCCCTTCTTTAAAGGCAACTGCCAAGAGAGATGATACTTTGGGTTGCCTCCTTCCGTTTTTCACCTTTACCGATAACTTTATGTTTTATAGGCGTGATAGTTAAATTGCAAATGAGTGAAGAATAGGGCAAGTTCATTGGCGTAACTAAAATCAGCGTTTGCCATTATTCGGTTGCCAAAGAACCCGGAAACTTAGTTAATTAATATAATGAATGTGTATAGTGTCTCTATGTATCCGTAATTAATAAACTCTACGTGTTGTTTAATGAAGGGACAAATAAATTAATGCTATAATGAATAGAGATGTTCACATTACATTGGAAATGTTTGACAGTTAAATATAAAGGTATCCCATCCCATTGTAAATTCTTCCATTGTATTGTAAATAATCTGATTACAGATTGTAAGATTAGTTGGTTCTCATGCCTAATTTCTTATGAATAACTTACAAAAGTCTCCAGGTCCTTTGGGACACGACCCTTATTTTTATTGGCATACAAAATATTTGTAATGTCATTGTTTCATTGTATAAAATGTTAAATTAACCCCTAATTCCCCCTTGTGTGTTTCAAGTATACAATTAGCCATCACCCAAGGCATTATCCAATGCTATCGTTGCTATATTTGCCATTGTGAAGTGCACTTTATCCTATTAACACAAACAAAACGCGTACTGTGCCAACTCAAAAATATTTTGCAACTGTTTATAATAATATGTTGCCGTAAATATATTTCTTACATACCTCCGGTGTATTTACTTTCACTTGTCACAATGTTATTGATCAGGATATTAGTCTTGTATGATGTGGTGTATATCACGATTTGTAAGAAAACTTTCACTTTAAACATCATATGATTATCAATAGATGGAGTTGTCGTTACGTTCCGAGAATAGGTATAGTTGCTGCTTAATATCTAACGAAGACGAATTGTAGTATGTTTTGGATAGTTGCATGTTATTTGGTACTATTTCCATTACTCGCATGTGGTCAGGAAATAAATAATTTAGAAAAATTTCTTGCAGACTACAACGCAGAGGCGGAGTTTCTATCGGCTGATTATTATAAAAAATTATTTACTTTTGAGACGAATATGGCGGATGAGAACGCGGACGCCTACGCAACTGCTGGCGAACTTTACGACAACTTCACAATGTCCAAATCCACAGAAGCTCAGCAATTCGTTGATTTTAATAAATACAATGATACTGAGAAGAGAATGTTGAAGAGAATACTCGATATTGGTGTCGCAGTTTTGCCTAGCAAGCAACGGGCTGATTTAGCTATGGCAACGAAAAATACAAGTACAGCATATAGTGAGGGTAAAGTTAATTTTAAAGGAAAAGACAGAAAATTGGAAGAACTTGAGTTATATATGGGGCGGTTACGAAACTATTCCGAACTTAAGTATATTTGGGAGAAATGGCGGGATGGTATCGGACCTAAAGTGTTGCATGACTACGAGAAAATAGTTGAATTGAATAATGAAGCTGCTCATTTAGTGTCAGAATATGTACACGTTGATTATAATTCGTGGACTGATTATCTAAAAAGCTTTTACGACGAACCTGACCTTGAGAATATCGTTCTAGAACTTTGGGAAGAGCTTGAACCTATGTACAAACAACTGCACGCTTACGCGAGGAGGAAACTTTATGAATTCTACGGTCCGGACTATATCGATCTGCAAGCTCCGATTCCGGCTCACATTATGGGTAACATGTGGGGCGCTACCTGGTTCAACCTTCACGATCTGATGAAACCCTTTCCTGAAACCAACGACCACGTAGAAGAAGTCGCAATGACTCTGCTCAATAATCTGGACAGCATCGAGGACATTGTCTCGAGAAGTGAATCAATATTCCCGGATCTCGGAATGACTCCCATCAATCTCTCTAATAAGTCGATTTTCGAACGGAACCCAAACGTGACGAATATGGTTTGCCACGCCACCGCATGGCCCATCGATGTTGGGGATCATAGGATAGTTATGTGCATGGTTGAGAACAGTTTAGAAGATTTATTCACATTGTACCACGAACTGGGCCACATCGCCTACTTTGGGTTAATCGATAGTCAACCATTCGTTTTTCGGAATTCCCCCAATCCTGCTTTTCACGAGGCAGTTGGCGACACAATATTTCTCGTGGCCGTGAGCCCTCAGTACCTTAAATACGTTGGTCTTCTCGATACTAATTACGTTGTCGATAGCAAAAAGAAACTTAATTCGATGATGCGTATGATGTTGGCTGACGTGGCTTTCATGCCGTATGGGATGTCACTGGAGCTCTGGAGGTGGCGAGTGTACGGCGGGGAGATTAAACGGGGTGAATATAATTCTAAATACTGGGAATTAATTAGGGAGTATCAAGGGGTTGTACCGCCAATCTGTCGGAAACCTACTGACTTTGATCCCGCCGCTAAGTTCCACGTTGCCTCGGAAACACCTTACATCAGATACTTCCTCGCTAAGATACTTCAATATCAATTTTACAATCAAATGTGCAAAGATGCCGACGAAGCCAACGTAGCTGACTGCAGTATCTACGGAAATCCGGAAGCGGGACGACGCTTCGAGGAACTGCTTAAGAAAGGGGCCAGCGAACCATGGCGAGACTTGTTAGAGAAATATACTGGAGATAGACGGTTTAATGCGAAACCAATGCTCGAGTACTATAAGCCGCTCACTGATTGGTTGATTAAAACAAACTCAAATGAGACAATCGGCTGGCCTAATACTATATGGAGACCAAAAGACTACGGTTGTGATGACGAGTATGAGGAAAGCTCTCTTCCCCGTTATCACATTGTAGCTGTATATCTTGGAATAGCTTGTATCGTCGGTGTATTCTTCTTACTTTTATTGATGTACACGGGTAACGTTTGTTACAACGAGCGACGGGTAACGCGAAGACGAACAGAGACCGTCTTGGAACTTTGTAATCACGAAGGAGTTGGTGCAGATACTCCGGTGTGATTGGTGGAAATGTTTACAGTCTATAGTCTAATTTATTTGATTCGAATTACCAATTAGAAGGCAAGAATAGGACAACGAAATTTCAACATTTCTTTTTCTAAACAAACAATTTCGTATATTATTTACAGCATATGAAAAAAAAATACCAAATTACATTTACATTTTGCATAATTATTATGGTATTTATTTTGCACACCAATCTAAATAATCATAATATAAACTAAACCGTGCTTTTTGAGGTGAATATATTCTTAATTTCTGATTTCTGATTTGATTTTTTTCATAAATCGCTATGCATTAGTAATACAAATGCAAGTTAAACGGAGGAAACCAATTATCTGTGTCTAGAATATAGAGTAAGAGAGGGTGACTAAATTTTAAGAGTTAATTTACGCATAGCTAACCCTCAGGCATTTTATTAATGATTAATTATATAATAATTTATAATAAAAGACTACACTCTTATAGCCATTCTCACTCTTATAGCGGATATTAATAAATTGTTGGTTGTTGGTTGTTGATATATTAGTAGCTAAACTGTTGTTTGAGTTAGATTGTATATAAAAACAGAACCATGTCCATTTATTGTCGATGGTAGGCGGTGATGGTGCGCCTGCACGTCCAAATGAATGCGACTAGCTAAACAAACTAAAGGCCTCCTTCCTTCAAACGATCAATCATGGAAATACCCTGCATTAGTCTCACTGATAGTGAGCTTCTAGCAGACCCACCTCCCGAATCTGAAGACATGTACGAATTTGGAGGTCTGCCTCTCTCGAGGCACGATATAGAATCGTTAAATGGGCAAAACTGGTTGACAGATAACATTGTTGAAGCAGTTATATCCAGCTTGTGTTTAGGCTACAACGGCCATGCAAGAGTTTTTAACTCTCATTTCGTTGACATCTTTCAAGAAGGCGGCTTTAAGAACATACAGAGTCTGAGCAAGGGCGCTTCAGTGCCAGTTTTTGATAACGATTTCATATTTTTCCCTATAAATGTAAACAATTGCCACTGGACCCTTGCTGTTTACTCACCTTTAAAGTCAGCAATTTGGTTTTTCGACTCACTGGGGGGCTCTAACCAAACAGTTGTTGATTCTATCAAAGAATGGGTGCATCTTGTTGCCATTCATTACAATGTGGACCTCCCCCCAATTACCGTTTATCCCTCCATTCAAAAGGTGCAATACAACACCTATCAATGTGGGGTATATATCTGTAGGTATGCAAAATGGTGTATTGAAGGTTACTCACGATCGGATTTTGAGGATATCAATGATATTACCATTTCCAAGCATCGTAGTGATCTGTATTCTGATATTTCCAGAAATGCCCCTCTAGTTTGGTCAGCCAATCAACAGAAGGCATCGACACCTACACCACCTCCAATTGGAGATCCCACCCCGTTTCCGAATTCTCACCCACCCGTGCTTAACCATACACAATCAATCTCACCGCTAGAGCCGAAACAACCTCCAATCCAATCAGCCGAATCCTCCCAGGATAACAATCAAATTGGAGACCCCACTCTGGTCCCGAACTCTCATCCACCCTTATTTACCCATACTCCATCAATTGCACCGCTAGAGCCGGGACAACCTCCCACCGTTACCAGTGGAGGACTGTCCCTCAAGTTCCCATGCACCACCTGCTCTAAATTATGCTGTGTCAACCCCAAGGGAGGGCTGCGCAAACACAGATCCACTGAAGGCACCACTTGTCCTGGGTCAGGTTCCATCATTACATTTCCAGCCACCGGTTCCTCCGCTCCTGCTGAAGCTGCAATTCCACCCGACTTACACTCTAATCAGCCAGCCATGTCTCAAGGGTCACCCGGACTACTGTCCCAACCGTTTACCAATGACACTCCATCCCCTGCCCCTGCGGTAGCCAGCCAGAGCGCCATATCAGATTCACTTAGCAGTGCATTCGAAACCCTCACTAGGATCAGAACCCTGACTCGTATCCCCAGGGGTGCAAGACTAAAAGCAGCCACACTTTACAGTAGTCTCTGTGATGCCATCGTCCTCAACAACAGTCAGTCAAACTGGTTAAACCTGCTGGCCTTTCCATTCTCTCTCAGAGTACCCTCCCAGGGATCAAGGTCCAGACGTGGCCGGAGGGCTATCGGTCCAGCCTGCAAATCACTCACAGCCAAGGTAAAGGACCAACTGTTGGAATTTGAAGAGATGGTCAAGAACACCAAAGAATTACTAGTACTGCCCACGACTAGCCTTCCATCCCATCTGAAGCCCAAGACTCAACAATCCTCGGATGACATGCTAGGGAAATTGATAGCCTCTAAGATAGAAGAAGGAAATGTGAAAGCAGCTGCACGACTAGCATCCTCATCAGCCACTATAGCCCCAGCCACCTCAGAGACCCTTGAAGCCCTCCGACTCCTTCATCCTACACGCCCATCAGATGACTTCCACGGAGTACCGTCATTAGAGGAAGCAGATGTCCCGACCCTCGAGCTATCTTACCCAGAGGTTCTAAAATCAATCAAGCTATTCCCCAATGGCTCGGCACCAGGTCCCGACAACTGCCGTCCTCAGTTCCTCAAGGACATGATCTCATCATCAGCGGGGGATGCTGCCCTGGCTTCCCTCAAGGCTATGACATCGGTAGCTAATATCATGCTAAAGGGAGGAGTGCCCCAGGAAGTTCTCCCTTACCTCTATGGCGCCAGGCTTTGTGCTTTCACTAAACCAGCAGGTGGAGTTCGCCCCATAGCCGTGGGGTGCACTCTGCGTCGACTTACCGCCAAAACAGGCTGCCATTCAGCGGCAAAGCATTCCGGTTTAAAGCTAGGACCCCATCAGCTAGGGTTCGGGACCCCCCGGGGTGCAGAAGCAGCAGTACATGCAGCCAGGCGTTTCCTCAGTGAGTCAATAGAGAGAGAGACAGTCATGATCAAAATTGATTTCTCAAATGCCTTCAACAGTATTCACCGTGGACCAGCCTTGAGGGCAGTGCTAAAGAACCTCCCACCACTATACAACCTGGCATATCAGTCATATTCGCAACCCTCTCTCCTATTCTACAATGGGACAACAATTGCCTCTGACGATGGTATGCAACAGGGAGACCCACTAGCCTCTCTATTCTTCAGCAACGACACAATTGAACTTGTCGATAGCATGGAATCTCCTCTCAACGTGTGGTTCCTGGATGACGGTTCCTTGGGTGGAACACCATCTGTTGTTGCTTCTGACCTGAAGAGGGTCATAGCCGAGGCAGCAAAGCTAGGGCTTATGGTCAAGGCATCCAAGTGTGAGTTAATCTTTGGCAAGCACTTTCCCTTAGAACTGAAAGAAGAGACAACAGCTCTGTTTGATGCCATCACACCAAGCATTAAACCAATCGATTTTTCTGATGCGCTGTTGCTTGGATCACCCCTAGGAGATTCAGCCATGGAGAAGATCCTTGAAGAGAAGGAATCAGACCTCTCTAGGTTCGCCGACCGCCTCCACCTTCTATCGGCGCATGACGCCCTATACCTACTCAGACATTGCTTTGCCATTCCGAAGTTGATGTATGTGCTGCGGTGTTCACCCGCCTTTGGATCGCCTCGATTGAAGTCTCTAGATGATAAGATTCGGCAGTGCTGCCAAATTGTGCTCAACACTAGGATTGGGGGCGATGCTTGGGCCCAGGCTTCCCTTCCAATATCTTTGGGCGGACTGGGGGTTAGAAGCACATCCGACGTAGCTTTACCAGCTTTCCTGGCTTCCAGCCATGGGTGCATCCCACTGCTTAACACCCTACTACCCAGTTCCATTTCCAGCATCCCCAACCCACTCCTAATAGCTGCGAAGCAACTACTACCTACCGATTTTCCTGAACCAATCAATCAAGCCATTCAGAAAGGATGGGATGCCCCGCTGTGCTCATCACGACAGGATGAACTGATCACCAAAGCCTCATCAGCAAAAGAGAAGGCTCGTCTCCTAGCTGCCGCCGCAGACCACGCCGGGGACTGGCTAAGGGCACTGCCGGTATCATCCCTAGGCCTTCGCCTCAGTGATGAGCAGCTGCGGGTGGGAGCAGCTCTCCGCTTGGGTACACCTATTTGCGAGGAGCATTCCTGCAGGGGTTGCGGGTTGGAAGTCGACACGAGTGGAAGTCATGGCCTCAGCTGCTTACACAATTATGGGAAATACACCCGTCATGCAGAGGCCAATGACATCATTCACCGTGCACTCTCATCAGCCGGCATTGCCTCCACCTTGGAGCCTCGAGGACTTTCACAAGACGGCAAGAAACCAGACGGTTTGACCTTTGCCCCTTGGTCCTCAGGCCGCCCACTCGTTTGGGACTTTACTTGCAGGGACACCCTCGCTCCTTCCTATCTACCCGAGACAAGTAAATCTGCAGGTGCAGCCGCTTTAATGGCAGAGACCAGTAAAGGAAATAAGTATGCTGCGCTCCAGCACCACCACTTATTCCGCACTATTGCCTTAGAGACCTTAGGCCCAATCGGTGCAGAAGGCACCGCAGTACTGCGGGAGATAGGGCGGAGAATCGCCAAGGAAACAGGTGAACCTAGGTCCACAGAATTCCTTTTCCAGCGGCTCTCAATTGCAGTGGTCAGAGGGAATGCGACATCTGTCCTAGGTACCACCCCCCACCAGGCGGGCCTTGATGAGGTATTCCTACTCTGAATCCAGGAATTCTCATAGGTGTTAATTTATCTCAACTCAGCAGTGCACCCAATATTATATAATATTATGTCACAACAATTTCGTCGGGACTTTCGTCGCGTTTGTTGCCGGGGTAACCAACAGCGCTTGGCTTTTGTCAATCAAAGAACTGTCAATTACAATTCGGAAATGACGAGGCATAGCACACTCGATAGTACAAAACTGTAACCTTGGAGACTTGAGATTACTTTTATAACATTAGAGTATTTCTTACTCTGAGAGAGAATTTGATGTTTTACGAATTTTAGCTCCTCTATATACGAACTTTAAGAGCTAATCTGCAACCATTTAATGGATATTAATTAAATAATTATATAATATGGTTTTTGTAAAATATATTTATCTTTTAGTAAAAATAATATAAAAAGATAATTATACATAAATTTTTGTTTCGATATAAACAACATAAATTTTCGAATATAATTAAACGCACGCAGTGCAGAAATATTCGTGGGGCCCTTTCGCAGCGAGAGGCATATTCACTCGTACTGCGCGAGACATATCAGTGGCTAACGCGTGATCCTAACCCAATGCACGTTTGTAAATATATTTAGTGGATTTATATACAATGATGAAACATTTGAGACGGTTTCACTCTCAGATATACTTCGCCCTCTACTGGAAGACTGGAGAATTGCAGATGGTTCAGCGTCATCACCAAGATCCAGGGTGTACACATATGCCAAGTATCAGCTTTGCAACGTATAAACAAGCAAATGGAAATGGTTTTCACTTTCGGCCATTCCGACTTCTAGTGACAGACTGAGTTAGTAAAACCTACAGACTCATCGATGGCAGGTTGAGTAATGGCTAAGGCTCACGTTACTTTATGGGTCGTTCGATAGATTTTCTTACGTTCATTATACCTACTTTTGGGTCCGCTACATAAATTATTGTATGTTTAACATATGATTAACATATTGATTGTTTAATTATTGATGAGTTTCTACAAAATTTGTGAATCATTACTATATAGAATGTAAGAAAATTTCATAAAGTTATTAGTGTTTCAGAACATGATATTTATTTTTCAAGAATAAATGGGTGTTTGAAAAGTTTTCACAGCCAATACTTTCTAAAAATAAAAAGTGGCTCACATACGTCATACGTCACTTTAATGTTTACCCACTACGCACCAACTGGGTCAAATGTAATCCAAAATGTTTTCAGTCCTTTCTGTGGATACGGTGACAAGGTTTTATGACTTCTCGAAACTGAATGCCTGATTTTGCCATTAACTATTTACTATCACCAATAATATGCAACAACACGTTGGCGTAACATTTTCAAGCCCATTTAAATCATGAAAGCGGTTGTTAGCACTTTACAAATGCCACTTCCCTTGTGAAACCTTTCATTTAGGTCCATCGGTCCATTGAGCGACTGCAGCCTTTGTTGAAAAGAAATGATTTCAGCTCCCCTGAAAATATTCATAACCTAAAAGCTAAAACAAACAGAAATAGACCAACCGAAAATAATTATAGCATAGAGAGTACTTTTAAAATGGCAATGTCACCGTGAAACTGGTGGTGATGGCACCCAGAACGAATCATAAGCATTGTCGCATTGCCTTAAGGTAAGGATGAAATGAATCATCATAACCCAGAATAAAATGCAAGTCACCCACGTGTCGTTTATTGGTGTATTCACACATGTTTCTGTAAAGTAGGCCTCTGCAGTATGATTGGATCTTGGCACTGCACTGGCACATTAACAGCTGACATTAACAGATGATGTAGCAAAACAATACTGGATTGTCTGATTGTGAAAATACATGTATAATAGAGTAGCTGCTGGCTGCTGTCATACAGTGTGTCATTTCAAGCAGATAAGTGTGACCTTTTATAAATTTATTAATAATTTTACTTAGTTGTTTTCAGCAATATGGCCCACAGGCTGACAGGTCTGCAGGTGCAGGTATACATAATTTCGCTTGTCAGACTATCACTCACTTATCAGCTCATCGCATTTTATTATTATGACAATATGAGGCCTAATGGCAGTTATTTTAAGAATGTGATAGGCTGATTGCAGATAGGCCTAAGCCTTTATTAGACACAACTGACTGACTGAGACAAAAGGGTACTGTTACCGCTCGTACCGGTCAGCTAGCCTAGCCTATTATCACCTCTTACGCCTTAACAGAGGCTACATCATCAGAATGTTCCAGACATGCAGACTTGTGGTATTGTGATGCTAGTGTCTGATTGTGTATGCTTACCGGTAAATCAACAATGTTTTGAATGCTGATGTTGAAGTCGGTTTAGACAGTAGGAAGTGTTGGTAACTTGGTACCATTCTAATCATGTAATGTACCGGGTAATACTGTAATATGGTCAGATGGTCGAGCGGAAACGGATATATTTACTGTAGTAATGATTCTAATGAATGCTGTAGTCATAGTCATGCAGTCAAGTCCTTTTGTCATGACAAAAACACATCTACGCAATCTGTCATGTAGACTGTAGAGGATAGGTCAATCAGTCAATGTCAATCTGCCAAAATGTCCTACGGTTCTAGGCCTACTGTCTTTCAGTTCAACATGTTCACTCCGTCTCGTCTACAAATTACGGTAATTTTGCATACGACATTACAAGTAATTAAGTGATTTCAAGTCCAGAAGTCAATGCAGTTATTCAGTAGGCCTATAAATAATATTGCCAGTCTGTCTTATTTAATCTGACCATTAGAGACATTACTGTCAGACTGTAGCTAACTAGGAGACAAGCAGTCAATTAGGTGAACATGAAAGTATATGATTATATATTACCTCTAGTGGCAAGATGTAAGTGATAGGCCTAACTGCCTAATCAGCGAGTTACAGTCTGACAGTAAGAATTCCACAGTTGCAGGCAGCAGTAGTCCAGTGCGGCACAAACAGACAAAGGACCCTGCACACACAAAACAAGGTATAGTTTTGATTTTGTGGATTTTTGGAAGATTTTAAATTTGATCTTTTCTTATTTTAGACAGGGACGGATTAAGGGGGGGGGGCAACAGGGGCAGCTGCCGGGGGCCCGTAAGTTGGAAGGGGCCCGCAAGTTGGGAGAAATGTATCGGACATTATCTTACTGATAAAACAACCTTATGTATTTATTAATTTCTGACTGTTAAATAAATATTTAGAGTTTATCTCACATATAGCACCATTCAGAGCACTGTGTCGCATATAATGTTTAAAGTGTTTAAAAAATATGTTTAAAGTGAAATGTAATGCTTAAAGGAAAAGGGTCGATTTAAAATAATAGTAAATTATTACTGTATTACAATTAACATTTAATTTTAATTAATTTTATTAATTTTGTGTCTAATTTATTAATAAACCAAAATATTCGTTCCTAAATATAGAATTGATGTCTTTTGGATGGTGTAATTTTAGGAAAAAATTATTATTATTTAAAATTTATAATAATAAAGGACTATTATTCGTCATTTTCCGCATTTTTCATTGATTTTCAATTTAGCAAAATTCAACTATTTCTGTCTATAGTGTTTCCGGTTACGTTTTTATATCGAATATATTTATTTTTTTATTTGAAAAAAATATCACCAGTGATACTTATTTGTACCAACGGGGACCAACATTTTTTGCAATTGGTTTTCGTGGGGGGGGGGGGGGGGGGGGGGGAAGGCTAGGGGCCCGTAAGTTGCGACTGCCGGGGGCCCGAAAATTCATAATCCGTCCCTGATTTTAGACGCAATTTAATCCACAAATAAATTAATTTGGATTATTGTACCATTCACTTTACATCCAGATCTAGTCATCATAGGGAATTATCACGTTTCCTATGAACACAAGTATGAGAATATGGAAAATCCCATCGTGGTTGACAAGAATGACAACTATTTCTAAGTTGTCATTCTTGTCAACCTCGCAAATAGATAACACAAACAAATTAGAAGACCCAGTTCGGGCAGTTGTGCAACTTCTTATCTTATCTAATCTCTCTTATCTCATCTTATCATCTTAGTTTTATTTTCGCTTTCATTCCTTAGCTACACACTACAAGCATTTGAAAAAGGTGTCTCCGACGAAATTGCATCTGTTACACCGCAGGCTTCAACCTTATTTTGAGTTGTTGTTACTGTTAGAAAGCTGGCCATATAAGGATTCCACATTTTTTTGCTGAAATTTGTCATAAAAATGGGGGTGGGGGGGGGGGGGGGGGGACTCAGGTGCCTAAATATCGACACTTAAAGTATATTCCAGGACATGGTGCAGTGGTGTAAATATAACCAAATTTGAATAGGAATGATAATTATTTATTATTATTTCTTCTTTCTATACGAAAAGGTGAGTATAAATAGATGGCTTCCCTAGACGCAAAAATCGAAATTAAATATTCCATAAGATATTATTTATTATATTACTGTATTTCTAACCTTAAAGTAAACGTTTCATGAGAAATATCTGGTGAGTCAATAACTCCCTATAACATATCGTTATTAAAATGCAGAAATACTTATCAGGCGATTCGATGTGATGACGTGATGTATCCTTGACCTTGTATAATCATAACATTTATTCACAATAAACCTTAATGGTTAAAACCCTTAGGAAGAAATGCATAATAGTATATGATTTTTGTATCGTGATGAATATCTTCTTGATTGGCCTTTATGCATTCCTATCAGTGTTTCCTCCCTCCCCTCCCACTTCCCACAGATTTACTGACCATGAACAAACCTCTTACTTTGTATCTTTGACTGGCTTGTACACTATTTAATGAAACAATAATAGTAGTATTCCTGCTGGACTCCTTTGTAGAGAAATTAGATATTACATAGTCATCAATACTATTTCCCCTTTATATTGGATCTTTCTTATAACTGCGTACATATTAAATTATATTCCGGATAGAAAATGGCAACAAGTGGAGGAAATTGTTACAAGAACATTATGAGGGGAAGGAAAGCACCCCGCAACGACCAAATGGACGAATATCTAGAATCAATCGATTATTGGCGGAAGTGTATCGCCAAAGATGGTTCTTGCTTATTTCGTATTGTCGCAGAACATATCTATATGTGTCAATCCGAACACCTAAAAGTTCGTGAACAGTGTGTGAACTTCATGGAGACAAACCCGAACATGTTTCGGTCTCTCGTGAAGGAGCCATTTGAGAGGTATCTATGCTGCCTCAGGAATCCTAAGGAATGGGGAGGTCATGTCGAGATGTCAGCTCTATCGATGATATATGAACGTGATTTTATATTGTTTCTCGAACCCGGCAAAACACCTCCTCAGCCAGTAACAAGCAATGGATTTGAGAAGGTGATCATGCTATGTAGCACTGGGGGAAACCATTTCGACGCCGTCTTCCCCAAGTCCTTTCAGATGAACAGCGCTTTGTGTCAAAGTATTGTGTATGAGGTTTTGTATAATCAGGTATTCAAATTCGAGGTTGACACCATATTGGAGTCTGTGGAGATCCTTCGAGAGCAGACTGCTCGGGCTCGTAGGGAGAGTATGTGTAGCGATGGGGGGAGTTCCCCAGAAGGTAAAGACTTTGCCAATGAGGCCGAGACATCTTGTGAGTCTGTTTCGGAAATTGATGCCAAGTTAACCAAAATGCGTTTGTCCGAGAAATGGCCCCCGTTTCCTTACAAGATAGTCAAGTCTTTAGACCCCGAAATCTACCGAAATGTCGAATACGATGTTTGGATAGAAGCGCGCAAAGAACAACAACGTATTGAGTTCCCCATCAACGGCAATCTCCACTACTCTATTGGTGATAAAGTCCTTGTCTTTCTCGATAATTCAAACATCCTCTATCACGCTCATATCCAGGAGATCAACGACCCTATAGGTCATGTTACAGTGTTTGTTACCGAGTTGGGTCAGAGACACACAGTGCCATTTAGGTACCTCCGCCCAGCCACGCCCCCCTTTCCTTGGCTGATCGTAGCCAATAATAATAATAAACAAACATCATCTCCTGCGAACGTAGGTTACGAGGATCCTAGAACAGGTAGCGTTGTTTCTAAGCAACACGGTAAGCGGTATTCTTGGTCGTCATCGCCGCAACACCCTGCCGCATCGACCACATTGTCTGGTGGAGGCTTTGATAGCAGCACCCCTCGGGGTGTCGCAACACCTCGCGGTTTGATACCCCAGACACCATCGTACGATGGCTCCCCAGTATGGCCACCCCCCACCGCACCCAGAGGGTTCACTCAGTCATCCGGGTCAGCCTTTGTGGCCACACACCCTTCGGTAACATCCCGCCCATCATCTACCCCGGCGGCATACCCGATGCCCCACCCACCGCAGCAACACATGAGTGGAGCGACACCGAGGAATTACGTCGCCCAGATGAGAGACCAATCAGTAGATCCTGGTGAGGATCTTATAGTGAGTCCGTTGGAGGACAGTGGTTGCTACGGAGGCGGGGACTTTCCCAACTACTACCCACCATCGCAGATAGCGGGTTCCGCTTCCCAGGAATACAGTTTCCCGGGATTCGGACTCCACGGCAACATGGGGTCTCCTCCACCCGGAGGTCGTCGTTCTATCTCCCCTTCGATTCCGATACCCACCTCGAATCCGCGCCTTTCCCACCACCAATCCAGTCTTCCCAATGAGTTACCATGGCAGCCACACCCGCAGCACGCGGCTGTCCCGTTGCACGTTGGTGTCGCAGACCAGCCAGGGTACCCGCTGCCAGTCGGAGGTTCCCCCTTCGGGTACCTCCCGATGAGTCCGTCTCCGATTCCCTTTGTACCGGTAGTACTGCCCTGCACAGAGAACCTAGTCGGGCCTGTTAATTACGCGGCAGGATCCTCTGTAGATCCAGTGGGGAACGACCTCCCGATAAACGATGTCTCCACCCTCCGGTTCTACTACAACCTAGGCTACGAGTACTACCGCTATCTCACTATGATCCATATGAACCACCACAACAACCAGATGTTCTCCCGCGGCAACCCGCAGCAGAGCGCTCCGTTTACCCAGCATCCCACCTGGCGGCAACAACCGGATCAACCCGCCGCCTATCCCACTGATATGTTCACCGACGTTCCAGTGGAGGACCCCAACGTGAACTGCGCGTCCGGGAAACCATTGGGGATGATGGCGGGGTGTCCCCCGTCTGAAGGGGGGCAGAATCCTTACCTTGTGTTTATGGGGCAGTCGGGGCCCCCGGCTGATCGGATGATGGCTTACCCCGCGGCCCAGACACCCGGTATGGTAGGGGGCCAACAAAGCAGTGGTTTATTTCCCGGCACGTTTCAACAGGTTGCCACTCCGCTCCACCCTTGCGCCGCGACACCCTTGAAGCCATGTGGCGCCCCCATGCAGCATTCATCATCGGCTGTGGTTCATCCATCCAGCACTGGGATACATCCAAGCAATGGGGCACCGATGCATCCCTCTTACACGGTTACGGCAATGCATCCCACTGGAGCGATGCAGACAATGCATTCTTCCGTTGCAGCAATGCATCCTACTGGTACGGCAATGCATCCCACCGGTGCAGCAATGCATCCCTCCGCTGCAGTAATGCATCCCACCGGCGCCGCAATGCATTCCACCGGTGCCGCAATACATCCTGTCGGCGCAGCTATGCATCCCACCGCACTGCCAATGCATCAAACAGCTGGAGCAATGCAAAGTGGCGGTGCTCTACTGCAACCCGCAGCAATGCCATATCAACTGGCCCACGCGCCGTTGCAATCTCGTCCCGCTAGTGTATCGCGCTTACACCAACCTTGCGGTGGGCCACCAATAACATCGTCGAACATTAAGTGTTAAGAAATACTCGCAAACCTAAGTGAATGAATGTTATTCCTTTTGTACGTTTCCATTTTATATTTGCAAGGAAGAAATATTGATTTTGGATTATATTTAGGCCTAGTTGGTAAAAGGGACTTTTGCAACATCAAAAAAAATATATATATATTTTTGTTTATAATATTTTAGGTAGTTTCCAGTTTAACATTGTATATTTCCCAAATCAATTTTACTGGATATTTAATTATTAATTATTTGGTACTGTATTTGTTATGGTGTTTGTGACACAGTCTAGGATTCAGCAAAGAGGTATGTTTTGTTTTATTTTCGCATTTTTTTATCAACTTCTGGGGATGTGGAATTTATTAAAATTTTATCGACCATTGACAATGCGTAATGAGTAGACTATTTATTAATTAAATAAACATAAAAGTTTTTGGAGGCTGTAAAATTCATCAAATGGCACAATTTCATACATGAGTTTCCACCATTTATTTTCCTCACCTTGTACCGCGAAAACTATTTACAAACTTTAATATTTTTTGATTTTTGACAGGGACAGACTAAGTTTAAAAAACAAAGATTTTCGTGGTACATTATTGTAGTACAGTAGGTTATCCAGAGGTGTGGATGGACTCTGGATGAGATCGAAGCGAGTTAACAAAACATACTGGGTCCTCAACTCTCGAGGATTATTCATTTATTAAAATATTATAAATGTAATTATTATATTAAATTTATTATTTCTAATGACTTTTGGTACTTTGGTATTTGGGTATAAATATTTATTGATATTATGTCGATATTTTAATGAACTATTATAATATGGTGGCTGGAAGAAATTTTCCCCAAAATTAATTTGTAATCTTCTATCTACTTATTACATATGGAAAGGAAAAATTAATTATAATTTACCGGTAAGAAAAGTTAATTATAATTTACCGGTAAGAAAAGTTAATTATAATTTACCGGTAAGAAAAATTAATTATAATTTACCGGTAAGAAAAGTGCTGAAATTTATTTTATTTATGATTCTTATATAGTCATTTTATACATCAATAAATTTATTTTTGTTTATTTTCTTTTTTTCCTGATGGAAGATTTAGTTTTTTTATAGGCCTACGGTACAGTATATCATTTATTGTATTTTTACAATTATATAGTAGCTTAGCATTATATTGTATAGGATTACTTAACTTAATTATATAATGCAACATTCAACATTATTTATCATATATATGTTTCTCGCATTTATTCGTATATAAATGATAAATATTTAGTTTCCAGTCCACGTTAATTCTGTTTAAACCCAAACCTTCCCTTAGCATTTTACTGTTTTCTAAATCCAACATTTCTGTTTTTCAATAACCCTGTGAATTAAAATAACTAATTTGGTTAGCTAGAGGCGACCATTATATATATTTTATAAATATTTTTACCAATGCAATATATATAATAATAAATAATTATTATAGGTAAGACAATTAAACAGTTTGTTTACCAACTTTAAGATATTATGCTGTGCTTTTAATTTTAAGCACGTGAATTAAGATTCACTCCTGTTTTCTATTTTTTGGTAAAGTTTGGGTATAATGATTTAATTGTTGGAACTTATTAACACTTTGGTGGCGGGTTTATTTTTTTGGTTACACTTTTACGGTGCGGTTGTAGGTATGTACCGTGTATATGTTTTATGAATATTTTTGATATTTGTTTTGGTTTGTTTTTCTTTCTATTTTTTGAATGTTATACCGACTACATTTTTATATTCTTTGGATAAAGTATAAAACTATTATAAATAATGTTGGTTTGTCTCGACTACATATTTACACGTCAACAATAAAGGCGATGATGTTAACAATTTGAAAGCGTCGCCAATTAAGTGATCGATCAGTTGTACGAACAAGTATATGTTTCTGACTTTTAGCCGTTTATTGATTGTACAGAGACCAACAATTCGTTTCTTTGTTTTGGTAGGTGGGTAGTAGTGGGGATATCATTCAACTATTCATATATAAATGTAATAACTATGTTAAATATTCTGTAATGCTGTCTGTTTTTGCTGGTTTTATTTATAAGTTGGAAATTTGATGAATAAAATAACATTACTTATTATAAATAACTAATAATATATATATTATAAATAAACCGAAGAGTCTGTGCGATCGGTAGACATTTCGTCGCGTTACTACAGTAGAACTCAAGTCGATTTTTTTTTGGATTTTCAACTTTTTAACTTTGTTTTCTCTTCTTCCGGAAGTGGAACCCCATAATATCCGATATCGACCATTCTACTTGGTAAGTTTCCTTTCCAGAAGTATTTCTTAGCTGAACACGAATAGTGAGGGAACACCCTGTAAATCAGTTTTCGCATTAATTTCTGGAAAAATCCCTCAGTCATAAATAGTTTTTATTGGAAAATGCCATCGATATACATCAGTGCTATTTATATAAAGCCATACTTTAAAGTTTAATGATACCAATTACGAGCTTTAGGCACTAAGTTTATAATAGAAACACTATTTTATTCAATTTCTACCATTTATTAAAAAAATAAAGTTTATTATAGACGGAAAAAAGTCGACGTATGGTGCTCTACCTTTGTACGTGACGTTTCGTATTGCTGATGTTATTGTATATGAGGTGTAATACAATATAATCTAACGAGATACATTGTATAAGAATCTCCCTCATTTATACTTTTACTAATTATGTTCTTGGCATTTGAGCTTAAGTAATTAATTAATTAATTAATTAAGTAATTAATTAATTACCTATGATATTATTATTACGTTGTTTTTAACAACAATGTGGTGTTCGAGTTATTTTCTTTCTTCCCATTTTATTTAGCTCATTGTGTAACAAACCATCTTGTTTTAAGTGAAACTGCCATTTAACTTGTACCATTTTGGTTGTTGTGTATTTATCTTGATCTGCTGCCACGTTCTCTGGTGATCAGATCATTGGTTTTATATATTTGTGCGTGGCGTATCTGTAATACTGTTATGTCATTGTATTACTGGACAATGCTATGATGTAGTAATTGAATTAACCAGCTATTCAAACTACAGGTCTAACTATTTAATATCTCAAACGAAGTCTCAATTTACCTTATTTACAATGATGTATACGAATTTATTGTTTCAATATATTTGTGCTAAATTTGTTAGAACCACCCTGTTATAAGTATTGCGTAACTTCATACTTGCTATGAAAGTTGCCCATAATAGATATATTATTAATAATAAATAAAATGAAATATTAGTACACAATTCAGTTATTGTACTGTATTTTTGTTTGTACTTTACTTTCTATATACTTCCTCAAATCGATGAACATTTTCAAATTTAGTAATGACCTATTGTCAGGTGCTTTATTGTATTCCATTCCATAACTGAAATTAAATTACCATATCAGAAACATGTGCAATAATTTTGTAATATGTACTATTATTGGTGTATTATACGTCGCAGTGCATATGTATACAGTTTGTTACGGTTAACTTAATAACAATTAATAATCAGCAAAGAAATAGGAAGTAACTGGAGGGAAAAGTTGGATGGGGTACATCAATAATGTGGGCCTAAAGAGCAAAGTGTACACAACACATATTTATTGCCATTATAACTAATTGTAGGTCACAGCTTAGCAAAGTCGGCATTTACATCCAGGTGGGATCGAATTGGTGACCTCTAGGTTGGCAGTCTGGCGCTAAGAAACCCAACACGTAACTCGAATGGTAATTGTGGGCCTACCCACGTATTGAGCGACTGTGATTTACTGAAGGGCCATTCCCATCCGATTATTATATTATAATCACTTTGGGGGTGGGTGGTCATTGGTTAAAGGCATTAATTACAGGTGATTGATTGATTACCAGGAACAGGGGGGTGGGAGGTCGGTGCCTTTGATTATAGGGGGGTGGGTGGGCAAAGGCGGATCTATGTAATCATGTCTCTTCGTCACAGACTACCACAAAGAATGCACCCATATAGGTGCGGTGATGGGGATTTACCGCCGTTTCACTTTTTATTTCTAAATATATGTTAAACTTTACTTTTTATTTTTAAATATGTAAAAATTTAACTTTTTTTTTCTAGTGTATGTTGAACTTTACTTTAACTTTTGAATTAACGTTTGAATCCTTGATTACATGGGGTGGGTGGGTGGTAAAAATTGAGCTAATAAGTGATTACGTCTTACTTCCATGGCTGGCCCCTGAGTCGTTGGGGCCACGACAAAATCAAGGACCTGGAATATGATGAACAAGGCAGAAGATGTTTCGGGCATAATCTACTAATTTACTTTTAATTTAAAATTGGAATATTATGTACTGTAACTATAACTACATAGTTTGAAGAGGATGTATGTATATTATGTTATTATTCATTTATATTACGGTTTAAAATGAATTATGGGGCAGGTGGGGATCTATATAATTGTCATGCTCCATTGCAGCCGCATTAAAAATGTTATGCCGGCTTATCAACAAAATTCCGCCGCCACAACCCCCAAACACCCATGATCACCATCTCAGCGTAGTCCTAGATTATGTAGAAAATATATATGTATTATTTACATTTATTCATATTAACATTTTCTGAATGCAATTACTGTACATAGTGATTACTTGATCTGTATAGCATATTATGATTGATAAATAACATTATGCTAAGATTTTAAACTGTGTCGTCAGTTAATCTTATAAAGTACTTGACTATAGACTTAAGGTAAATATTTTTAAATTGCCACCAAATGTCGTTATTTACTTTCTATCACGCTATTTACTCACCGATCTCTGGCAATATTATTATTGATCTGCGCAAAATATACTGTTTACGATTATAATATTTGGTGTAGGTATTAATTTATGTAGTACATATCATTACGCTAGAGGAAACACTCGAACTTACCATTTTAATGTTAACCCTTGATCTCAATAATACATCCCACCATTTTATTTTAATATGTCACTTCCTTCTTATTCAACTCATTTATACTGTAGTATATTAAATCACTACTAAATCACATTTATTTCTTGGGTTTAAATATATCACGTGTTTCCTTGGTTGGGTGAATTAGCCCGCGAGTATTCTTAGCCCGCGGGTATTCTTAGCCCGCGAGTATTTTTAGCCCTCGAGTTAGTAAAGGAGCAGGTTAGTAAAGGAGCAGGTTTCAGAGGCGTATTGGGGGGAACCAAAACAATAAACGTTATTGTTTTGCGGACTAAGAATACCCACGGGCTAAGTATACTCGCGGGCTAAGCTTCCTTTGGTTGGGGGGAGTGCTTTTGTTTTGACGTAATCAAAATGGAACACTATTATTTTTGAGAGCAATGGTGGGAATGTAGATGGGAAGGTGTTTGGGAATGTGGGAAGATGGGTGGGAAGGTGGATGGGAATGTGGGAAGATATGTGGGAAGGTGGATGGGAATGTGGGTGGGAAGGTGGATGGGAATGTGAGGAAAATTCAACACATGTTAAAAGGTTATGCAGGGAACTAAAGGAACGGGTTACCGGGTCGTATGGATGTAACCAAAACAATATACGATGTTCTTACCAATTTAGGGAAAGGAGCAAGTTACAGAGGTGGGCTTTTCTAACCTAAACTTGTTACAAATTGAAGGGAAAAGGACAGTATACAGAGTCGAACTTTCCTAACCAAAACAATAAACGATGTTGTTACCTAACAATTGCTGGAAAGGGGTCCGTTATCTTGAGACAGGGTGGGAAACTGGACGCAAAACCCACCTTGGCGAATTAATATCCCACCTCAATGTTAAATTCTCAATTTAGGGAAAGGAGCAGGTTACAGTGGCACGTTCTTTTAACCAAAACAATAAACTAAACACAGTAGAACGGGTTACAGTTTTATTTTTGAGAGTAATCAACTGTTATTTGCGTCCAATTTCCCCCCCCCCCCCCCCCCTCCTTACCACATTCCCCACCCACCTTCCCAGAGTTCCCACACACACACACCACCACCTTCTCAATCACCATCCGACCGACCGACCGCCTGATGTGAATTCCCCAAGTGGTGTAAAACACGAAAGTTGTCTAAATGATAGTAAATTAAAAATAAAAAGCTAAACTAATAAAGTTAGTTTATTGCCAACTCCAGTGTTATATATAGTTCTGACGTCATCACGGTCATTGTATTAATTTCCTTATATTGCTCCTTATTTCTGAACCGTTTACACCGAGTATAAAGAAAGATAGTATAAAAAAGCACCAAGAATGGCAGTAAGGATGATTTAAAGTAATCACAGATTAGTAATTCCCCTCGCGGCGCGGATACAAGGACTTTGTAGTATTTATTCTGTATTTGCCATTATGCATAACATTTTACATTACGTTACTTGTCTTGTCGGTAGATGACGAGATTGGTCCATGTTATCTTTAGGAATTGCACAGTAATAATGGCTTATGTGATCCAGATAATGAGGCATCTATTCAAAGGATTGGCTCTGTAACTGTGTTTTACTTTAGTTGTGATAGCCAGTCATTGACAGTTAATAGAGTGTGTGGAGTTGAGTTGCCTCCAGTATAATAGTGGTTAGATGCTGCGTCATTCTACACAACCAACCCCCACACCCCTCCTGAGCTCCCCTGCATTCTCTTAACATCAGCTGTTGCAGCCATTTACTGGAGGAGAGCATACGGCGTGGAGGGAATGTTGTATCCTCAGTGGACAATATTGCTGCCTTACGTAGTGAATAATACAGCGTGCCTCCTATCTGCCTATTATATGCCGTATGGAACCAGCATAGCTCAGTAGCTAGCACATTATATTGAACCTATCCTATTGACTCCGTAATTACATTACTGCTGTACTAAGATAATATAGAGTCTGAGAGTATTGTTGAAAATTAATGTTGATACATTTGCTAGTGTTTATTTTAGTACGTAGTAGGCCTACCTATCTAATCTTTATGGGATGGGCTATTAGTTTCTGGTATACCCTGATATCAGTCGCCTTCATAGGCTTACCGGTACGGCGGCAGGGTGGTAGTACATTGTCCTGTCACTCCTGCTGTCCTGTCTGCCTGTCTATTGTAGTTTTTTGCAAGTAATTTTTCCATAAACTGATAAACTGCGACCTAAATCAACTGATCAAGTTATTATAATAATATCCAGGGATATCAGTACCAGTCTGCCAGTACAGCCAGTCTGCCAGTAGGCCTACAATTTCGACCGAAAAGTGAAAACCTGGTATTCTTCACGTAATATCAGTCAGTCAGTCTGTCAGTAGGTAGGTGATAGGCCTAATACTGTAATATACAATCGTCCATAGCCTGATAGCCTCAACAAATTCACTACAAATTCGTAAATTAATAAAAATTTATTATTTTTTATTGCTGCTGTATACTGCAGTACTGGTACTGGTATAGGCCTTAGGCCCCTACCTTTATAGCATTTGTAGTTGTAGCTGTCAGGTACCGGTAGGCCTACTTGAAACGTGACTGTCACGTGTCACTGCTGCACTGTACCCCGACCCCTGACCCGGGGCCGGGTAAGAGTTGACTGGTTGAGGATCTGTACAACGTGACACTATGCACTATCAGTTCGGTTCCCCCGTTCCCGTCAAGCGACTTTTTG
>JAUCBJ010008046.1:0-16281 GCA_032718475.1 Nemertoderma westbladi
TTGGCATTTGGACCAATATATAATTCTTCGGCTAAATCAACAGTAAACTCACTAGGATTATTATTGGGATAAGTGTTCAATGAGCTATCTGACAGTAGAGTGATATATGTATCTGTGGCCATTATTAAAGCTCGCTCTCTCTACTTGACTCCTTTGTACATACAGTATAATGTTAAATTATAGACATCTGTGACCACGTTCATTACCAGCATCTTCTACAGTATATGTGTGGGATCAATATTTTACTGGCTTTATTTAAAGCGGATGAACTATAGATATAGTAATATCATTCGAGTTAATATTATTGATTAATTACGGTCATATGCGACCAAAATGAATTAATATACAGTATAAACCTAAGCTTATTGAATATGCTGTACCCAGGACTGTTTCTTGGATCCGATGAATCGAACTAAATATTCTTTCTTCCCGTTGCGTACACGTTCTTTAAGTTTGCCAATATTTTTTTGGTCAATTGCTAGATAAATATTACTATTCGGGTGAACCTTTTGGAGTTCGTGAGAATAAAATGAGCCCTTTATTATAGATCCGGTGCTGTCCTTAATATCGAACATTACTGCTGGTACTCTATCCAACCTGACCCGATGAATAATAAATAATTCACGTGTCCATTGTTCTCGATAGCCTTTAGCGAAAGCAGTACGAGCAATAGATAATCGTACTGTATCTCCAACTTTAAATTTTATTTTCTTGTGATTTATCTGTCTATATTTCCCATATAATCTATTCATTAATTCAGTTTCATTAAATTTATTAACTTCAATAGGTGTCATTTGTATTGTTCTATGATACGACCTATTATAAGCCGAGATAAGCTTAGGTAAAATTTTTATCCAAATATTATTTCCTCTTTGTGTGAAAATTTTGAACATCTTTGTTTTTAAGGTTCTGTTAAATCTCTCGACAATAGCCGCCTTATTCACAGAATACATTACGTAATACTGTATACCTATCGTATCTAAATATTTCCTTACAGATTTATTTAGAAACTCAGACCCTTGATCCGTAGCGATTCTGTTTGGTTTTCCTTTCTGGAATATTTTTTGCAATATACTAATAATTTCATCACCCTTTTTTGTTTTCATGGCATAGCCAAAAGCAAGCCGACTGAAGGCATCAATGCATGTTAATATATAGTTATAATTATTATTTTGCGACTTATATTGCTGCATATCCACCAGATCTATCATATATATATCTTTTATGCCTCCCGTAAATATTTTAGATGTTGGATAATGTTGTCTACGTGGAGCGTGAAGGGTGTATGTCTTTTGTCCGCTCAACCATTTCTGAGCTTGCGTCGGTTTGATGTTTGCAGCTTTTGCTAATTTTGCAACACTTGCAAATCCCGCAGGGGATGAAGGATCTAAATAAATTCTTAACAGTTTTTTGTCTAAGCTTCGGCTTAAAATCGGTTTCATCTTGCGAGGCATCTTTTCGACAACCACAAGTAATATGTATATTCAAATCTCTTATAAAGGGCATCACCGTAAGAACAACTGAAATTTTTTAATTATTTTCTTCGAAGTTGATGTTTTAAAGGGTTTTCTTTTTGTAGTATTTACTCTAGGTATATCTTGTGGTTTTAAATCAGTAGCTAACGGTTTACTCGATACTAAATATAATTTTCTAAATGTTACTCCCGTTTTAACCATTATTACCTACCGTCCACGGTTAATTTTTTTCGCAATAGCCGCCCCAGCGGCAGCGGCACCGGCACTCGCGGCTAGTTTCGCACCAATGCCGAGTAAGGGTATTAGAAACGGTAGTATGCCTCCAGATTGATTGCTTAACTTTTTTCTGTAACTTGATATATTTTTTGTCTTACGGTTGAGTGATTTCAATACCTTCTTATAGCGGCGAATATTTCTAAATGAATGAGGGGTCAATTGTACATTGCCTTTTAGAACATTTAATGCAGTATTTACAATGAGTCGTATTAATTCGTTACTGGCGGTATGGTTAATAAAATAAGTTCTTTGTTGAGGGGTAGCGCTGCGTAGAAATTCCAGTTCGTTACGATATTTCTGCACAAGTCTATTCATTGTTGCAACATTATTGAAAATTGTCACAAAATATTAATTATTTATCATTATTATTATTATTATTTTCGCTACGTTTATAGTCAATGTAATTTTTAATGTAACAATTATGATTACGAAATATATCCGATCTAAATCTTAAATGTTCGGGTGTTTCCTGTCGTAAATCAATTAAGAAATGTGAAAATGGCTCAATTGTTGCATCTTGATAGGAATCAACTAAAAATTTGGTCTGTCCTGGTAACATTTGCTTCGCGAAATTTAAAACCGATAGACTGTCTCTCGGATTTTTCATTAATACTAAAGTATGGCTATTAATTGATCTTGTGCGGTTATGCTTCCCACCGTAAAACATGTTTTGCGTTATAAAACAAATAAATATATTGGAATGATGAGCTACCTTAGTAAACAATACAGTTAAAGCTGTACTGGACTCAGTTTCTGTTAACAAATCATCTATAATTAATAAATCTCGACTATTCACTAAACTATCTATATTTTCAGGCAAGCCTTTGTAAAGGTGAGTAATACCACGAATAGTCGGGGGATTGCTCCCGTAACAATACAATACTCGCAAGGGGGCTTCGTTGAAACAACCATTCTTGTGTTTAATTAAATTCCCCACAAAAGTTGATTTTCCAGAACCAGATGGTCCTGAAATTATCATACTTGTACCCATTTGAAAGTTTAAATTATATAGACCTGAATTAAAGTCAGCCATTTATTATTATTAAGATATATCAACAATACAATATAATATAATATCAATATCAATATCAATAAACCAACACCATTACTATGTATATAACAATAATTGATGCAACTACAATAATATTAGAGTACTGTATATTTAATTAACATACGACGCTGCTACAGTATGTGACGCTCGCCGCAGCAAAAGGTGCTATTTCCAATTATAGTATAGACTGATGTAATTTCAAGCATGGTGAGCATCTTTATACGCGAAATAATGATAGGTAACATCGGCGGTTTGGAAATCACTTCCCGAGAATTTCGCGCTTATGATTTTTTTATGTTCGCTGCTAAAAAAATAAGGAATATAGTAGCAACAGCGTCGTACTACGTTTCTATAAAAAATATTCTCCAATATTGTAAATAAATCTCCGGGATCATTACTTTTCGCAGAAATATAAGTTATATTGCGAAGCTCTTTCCAATAAAAGGGTTGGTATCTTGCCAACTTTATATTAAACTTAGATATGGGAGCGCGACAAATAGGACAAATTTTAGAACAATAATTATTCATTTCGGAATATTGTACAATACATTGTACGCAAGTTGCATGTTTATTTTCACATTTATAATAATCTCGATGTTTTTGCAATAACTTAGAATAGCAAACTGGGCATTTTTCATTTAAAATATCCATTTTCCAAATTTTAAAGTAAATTGAAAATAATTACCACAATATACAACAACAACAACAACAAACAAAACTGTTATACAGTATATACAAATACTACTACAATTTTCGATTATTTAAAAACAACAAAATTTTATATATAATCATAAAATATTTATAATATAGAGGGAAAAGTCAAGAATCAATGATATTATCAACATATTCAACATTATCCGCTGATTCTTCAGGTTCGATAAAGGATTCTTTTGAAATCATTACAATAAAGAAAGACATAATTTCGTAGGGGCTATGCCGATTTAGCCGTATTTCAAACTTTTCACCAGCTTCGTTGTATTGTGTAATAAAAATAAATCCTTCTATCATGGCTAATAGTAAGATGCTGGTTAATTTTCCTCCCTCATGTTCAGCTTTCAGGTTGTAATCTAAAAGATGAATACTATTATCTGAAGCATCAATATCGATTGAGCTTAAAACTTTCCTGGCTTTTTCAGAAAACTCAATTTTATATTTATCATCTCCCTGACGGTAAATTGTATAATCAATAACAATATAGGCTTGACCATCTTCTGCAAAAAATGAATGCCTTACTATTGGCATAACCATATCAGAATCAGAAGACATTATTTAATTTATTTTATTGTAAATCAAACAAACAAAGTAAAAACTTTTAAACTAAAACCATTACAAATGATTAATTGCGATTAAATCAAGAGATTATATAATATATTTTCAAAAATAATACAGGTCTTAAACTGAGAAATAGCCTAAATTCGGTTTATTGATTGGTTGATTAGCCGGTGGGTAACTACTGTATAAACAAAAAAATTATTGCGTAATAATCACTAATGCTCGTATACACGTAGCTGGAACCTGACGGAATCTCATGTATCATACTGCTTGGTTTGTTGATTTGGCGACAGCAGTTGTGGAGTTGGCAATCAATATAATATATGCATGATGCGTGTAGTTGGTGGCCACGTTGTCAGCATATACAGTATACAGTGGTTGGTTGGTTACGTGAATAGGAAATAACTATGGAAATGTTCGTATACGTGTAGCCGGAAACGTGGCGGAATTTGAACACGTATCCTACTGTTGGATTGGTAGGTTGCTTGGTTGAATGGATTGGCGACAGCGGTCGTGGAGTTGGCAATCAATATAATATAATATATGCATGATGCGTGTAGTTGGTGGCCACGTTGTCAGCATATACAGTATACAGTGGTTGGTTGCGTGGTAGTGGTGGTAACGTGGTGAAAAGGCGAATAACCGTAGGGTTAGGCAAACATCGCCGTTGATTGGTTGGTTGGTGGGTGGGTAACAGCTGTGGATTGAGTAGCGATGGGATGGGGGGCTAGCCATGCATCGTGAGGTTAGGCTATGTGAAGATGAATATGCAATGGTTGGTGAAAAATAGCGATTTGAAAAATAGTAGACGTTACCTGATGCTAAGTGTAGACACTCGAACACCTGTAAAATAAAGGTTGGTGATTGGATGCAGTACTAGCGTCGGGGGACTAATAACGCCTCTAGCGGAATAAGCGGGAACTTGAGAATTGACCATGGTTACGGATGAAATGCTGTCATCTGATTGGTTGAAATAATAACGACCACCGCTAAAGGATGAAATGGTGGCTTCTGATTGGCTGCAGTACCAGAAATGGATGGTAATGATGGGCTACGGGTGACCATGAAGCCGTGTCACAGTATTGTATACTACTGTGCGGTATCAGCGCAATACGAAACAGCTTGCTGGTACATTTCCTGTATGCATCTAAAATTAAGGGCCTCAGACCCATGGCATAATAAAGCGTGTCGTTGCTGATGTAGCATCCCACGTGTAGAATACTCCTAAGGCTGACTCTATACGCCGTTTCGATGCGATCCAGTTTAGTTTCACTAAAGCATCCAATCGAATACACGGTCCGATATATGATTGCCGGAAGAGCCAGAGTTTTCCAGAGAAGTGCGACTATTTCCAACGGGAAATGGTGCATTGTCCAGCCTTTACTATGAAAGATACCTGAATATTTGTTGATTGTTTGAATGATGTCTGAGAGGTGGGATGGTTCCTTGTTGATGGCGACTCCAAGATAGGTGATGTGTTTTGATTGGCTGTATATGACATTGTTAATGTGGAGGAAGTTTGGTATATTGTTGGATTTATGTTCATGGCATGCAATCCAGAATATCTTTTTGGGGTCAATTGAGAGATTGATTTTCTTTAGCTCGTCGCATATGACATTAGCCAAGTGTTGTATGGAAGCTGCGGATCCTCCCATCAGTAGTATGTCATCAGCAAAAGAAGAGCACCCCATGTTTGTGGTATAGACTTTGTGCCCCATTCCAATGGTATTCATAAAGGAGAATGCGTTCTTTTTAAAGAAGTTAAAGAGAAGAGGAGATATCAGGGAACCCTGTTTCACCCCGTTCCCCATGCATATGCTCTCTCTGTCCACTCTTGAGCCGAATTTTAGGTAGATAATGCTCCGTCCATAGTAATCGAGGAGAAGTCTACACACGTATGGATTAACTGATTCGCAAAGATCATTGAACAATAGGTAATGGTCAACGGTGTCGAATGCGGATTTAATATCCATTTGGCATATAGGTGGGATTTCCTTGACTCCTGTACAATTCGATAGTCTCCAGGATATTGGCGATGATAATGTCTGTACAAATCTTTTTCTGATATGCCCACTGGGTTTCACAGGGATCCATATCGTGTAGGAAGTTTTGTAAGAGGATGGCCTCCATAATTTTGGAGAGAACAGATATTGAAGATATGGGGCGGTAAGATTCAGGTTTAGAGGTGGACTTTCCCTTCCCTTTGTAAATACTAGTCCGCAGTGTCTCTCCAAATTGGTTCGGCACCTTTCCAAGTTTGAGTGAACTGTTTAAAATACTGGTAATGGCTGTAGTAAGTTGACAGGTGTTGGCATTGATAATGTGCTCTACTGTTAGACTCCTGCTGTCTGGTGATTTACCTGTTTTCAAGAGTTTTAGTGCATTGATCACAGTGACATTGGATATTGTGGGCACATGTTTGTCATTGCAGAGATTATCCAATTTCGTCTGCAAGGTTTGTTTGTCGGTGGCGTTGGTAGTATGTTGAAATTTGTTCTTAAAGTGGGAATGCAGGGCAGGTCTAAGTGGAGTATCAGCTGCTTTACTCTTAGAGCCCATTAGGGAGCTCCAAAATCTCTTTGGGTTGTGCTGTTACTGGTAGATTGTTTTCCTTATGTTATCTGAGACCTGTAGCTTAATTAGCCAATTATGTAACCGTCTTGTTGCCTTCTTTGATTGTTTGAAGTGGGTTGCATATTCATCCTCGTCTTGTTTGCCTCATTGGCACCATATTCGGTAGAGTGATTTTGTTGTATGTGCTCTTTCATCTAGGTATTTGTTACGGATTCTGTAGTTCTTAGGCTGTCTTCCATGCTCACGTCCCTGTTTCCTGACTAAGTACTTGTCCGCATTAGAGCTGAGAATCATTATGACTCTTTCGTTGAAATCGTTCAGTTGTGAGTAATTCCATTCATGCCATTCTTGCGAAGAGGAGAGTAGGTCTGATATCTCAGAGTCAATCGCGGTCTGATACAACAGTCGTTTATCTTCGGGAGTTACGGCCCAGTTATAGTATTTTAGGTTGTAGTATTGAGTGTCCTTTGTGGCCTCATGATGTGTGTTAAATGGGAGTTGGATCATAAATATTATAGGAGTGTGATCTGAGGGTCCGTCGAGTTCATTTTTTCACCACTGATGATGTATTCTAATGCTTCCTTACTAGTCAGGACATGATCAATGTAACTTTTCCCGTTGCCCCCGTAGAATGTGTAGCACGGGCCTGTGAAGGTGCCAAAAGTATCAGCGGCTACCAATGATTGATCTTCCAGGAAGTTGAGAAGCAGTTTGCCTCTTTGTGATGGTTTAATGCGGGAACATCTAGTTCCTTGCGTTTGTGATCTCCCTATATCCCCATTAACGTTACTCAGGATAATTGGGATGTGCTCCGGATTGCTCTCCAGAAGGTCAGAGGTACGGCTAAGGAACTCATTGTATATGTGGGAGCTCTTACTGGAGTCTGGCGCATATGCGCACATAATCAGTAAGTCTTTGTCAGAACCTACGGGTTTGAAGTCTATGGCTATTATGTCACTTCCTGATTTGGTAGTTGTGTATGTCCCTTGCACAATATCCTCTCTGATAAGGATTGCAATACCTCCAGATACTCCTTTACCATTAGAGGATCGCGTACTGGGTATATATTCGAAGTTGAATTCATCTCCAAAGTAGTTAGCAAATAGTACCTTGCACTCTAAGTCATCTAGCCAGTGCTCTTGAATAGCTAATATGTCGTTGTTAATAAGCTCTTTCCTTATATATTGAACCGAGCTGATTAATCCGTGACAGTTGAAAGTAGCGAGGCTAAGTGTAGGATGTGAGATGATGGTTGTGTTTGGATCCGTGGTGCTTCTAAAACTGCTGCTTGTTTTGGCGGTGGTAGGTGGCGCTGTGGTAGTTTGTACTGTTGGAGGATGTGTAGGTTTTCGATCTTTGTCTCCAGTCAATGCAGGTTATCCCCTGAGGCCAGAATCCAACTTCAGTAGCGGTATGCAGGTGCTCTGAGTTGATAGTAGCTTTCATGTTTTTTACGTTATTGGCGAGTCTTGTGGTAATACGATCTACTGTGATATGCCTGTTCTCCAGGTAGGATACCACATCTTCTTCTGAATGTTTGCGATTGATTGAAGATAGTGGATTGATGAAGATAGTGGATTGGCTAATACCAGCCTCAAGGGTTCCTTTGTGAGTATCAGAATTGTTGTCGCGAGTGTAGTTGGATCTTGTGGGTTTATGCGAGTGTCTTGCAGTTTGACTTTTACAAGGACCCTTCGGTTCAGTAGGTGGAACTAAAAATCTGTGCTTATCGGTTTGGGATATTGTGGGGTGAATCTTGTTGACGCGATTAGGTGTGTTTGGATGAAAATACTGCCTTTGATGGTAGTGTGGCTTTTGTCTCAGTTGATGTGATGTTTGAGGGTTTTTGCAGTGAGTATTAGTGGTTTCTTGTGAGGGAATAGATCCAGTGTTATGATGTGGAACGTGCCAGTAGTGGTGAGGGGAGGACGAGGGCAACTCGTGTTTGGTTTTCTCGATGGTGTGGCTCACCTCACTAGCTTCTCTTATGGATGCGCTTTGAGGGCCTCTGTGAGTATTTTGAGGTGGTTGGGGTCTATCAGGCAGGTTGTTGTCATTGAGGTCACGTATTACACTATAGTAATTCCTGTCAGCTAGTTCAATTGTTTCTTTTGATGAGTGGACATTGGCATTGGTGGGGTTGCAATGGGCCTTGTTCTTGGATTGGCGGTGGTTAGTAGGGTTGCAGTGCGTCACATCTTCTGATGGATGGTTGCTGTTGGAGTTACTATGTGTCTCTGTCCCCACATTGTATGAGTTTGGAGTTTGGGAACATTCGTCTATTACTAGCCAAGTATTACTGAGTTCGTTGTCATCTAGGAAGGGAGTTGTGGTCACTGTCGATTTGTTGCTGGCATCTTTCACTGTGGTCTGATATTGCTGCATTTTGTGTTCGATCACGAGACGTGCATGCCGCTCGTGCTGTAATTCGTCCGCTAGATTTTGGAAGCGTGTAGTTAGGTTGGCATAGTTAGCCTCAGATTTGCAAAGTCTTGTCTGTAAAACAGATATAGTATTTATCATATCATTCCTGAGGTGGTCAAAGTCTGCTTTAAGGTCACCGGTAGTATGTGGTGTATTGTCATGTTTTAGCCTTTTTTTGCAGTTTCATATTTACATTTGTAGAGCTCAATAATGTCGTGTGCCATTTCAAGTGATGATGATCGTGACCTGAGATGCAGAGAGGCGCTGTTCACGGGAGACATAAGAAATTTAGTGCTGTCAAACAGGTGTTCTCTTAGTTTATGTTGAATATCTATTGCAAACTTTGCAACTATGGCCGCACCATCCTTTCTTGGTCGCATAGCAGCGTCATGCAGGATAGAGTAGGGCTTAATTAGGGATAGTGGTGTGTTGTCTTCATCCACGTTCGCTACACTGTGGGGATTGTATGGGGGGGATAATGTCTGACTATATATCAGAGGGATATCACTGGGTGCTGTATTATGGAATTCATCTATTATGTTTACCGATTTCAGAGTACTTTCCAGCCATGAGCGTAGTTTTACACTATTAGTGTGTACTGATTGTAATCGTGTAGAATCGGTAGTCTTGGCAAGGGCATATAGACAAAGATAGGCCCCACAGTCATAGCTGTTCCTCTGTCCTGGGAATTGTCGTCTGTGGTTGATGTCAACCTGCCACTGCTGGTTGCATCCTGATGTATCATTAGTACTGCTGATTAAGTTTAGTATATTACATATAATGTGAGTTTTATCTGTTGTTGCTTTCACCTTGGTGAGACTGCACATTGTATAGACTTTTCGAAGCGGGACGTTGGCTACATGCAGAACAAAGTGGTGCTTGCCACAGTCTGGGAAGAACAGAAGCTTCTTTGATTCAATACTGCAGATGGACGTGATGTACCTGATGGCACTAGCCAAGTCAAAATTATCTTGTATCAGAATTTCACTGCAGAGTGACGAGTCTATGCATGCTATATGGGGAAATTTTCTTTCTAATATTAGTTCTAGAACTGCCTAGCAGCAGTTATGGTAGTGCTGAACTCTCATTGGTAACTACCGGCACCGGCATTCTTGCGCCCTATTGGCTGTTCTATTCTCACAATGTTTATATAGTCAATGTTCGTTCCATTATTTTCAGGCATAACCTTACAACATATTAAGCCCGTTACGAGTCATGTAACTTGCAGGACTCGTGATATTTCACCTTGCAACATGCATTGTATCTTGTTGCATACTTGTTGCTTGCTTGCATGTTGCTTGTTGCGTGCATTTATTGTTAGTTATTATTATTGCTTTACTTTGTTGATGAATATACAAGACCAGAGATCATACCAACTCGATTTCCACACGGTTAGTGCTAACTGCGCTCTGTCTGTAATAGATTCGGTTCATTTAGTGCGAGTGTGTGCGTCCACAGTAGTGCAATATTATTCCCCAACTACAGTACAAGACTCAAAGACCCGTGTCTTTTGCAAATAATAGTCAACATTTTCAAATAATAGTGTAAAACCAACTATTGCTTTCTATGGCCTTTGACTTTTATTTTACATATTTGCCTTTTAAAGTCAAATCAAGCAGCACCATTTGACCTCACTTTGTCTTTTCTTTGGCAGTTTTGAATTTTTTCGGATTTGACTTTTTACCAGGATTTGCCTTTTTAGTCAAATCTCGCCTCCAGCGCACAGTAGGAGAGGAATCTGTTTACAGTCTAAACTCTAGCTAGCTAGACAGGAGTAACCAAGGATTAGGAATACTAATGAGGCTGTCTAATGAAGTTAGGACAATAAAGGGTGTCTTTACACGCTTTACCTTTATTATATGAATTGTTAAACTTTTAGTTCGATAAACCAAATTGTTGTCTTGTCATGTCAGGTGGGTTGCAGCATAGGATTATTGTATTCAAGGTAGTTTAGTTAGTAGCCAAGCCATACACTACAGTAGGTACTTTTTATTTGTTATGAAGCTTCGTGCAGTCGGGGTTCGTTTCAACTTCCAACTGACATAATAGGGGTAATTACATTCCTTCAGTCAGTGCCAGTGATTGACATACATATTATTTTTAATGGATGGGGAATTTTTCTGAAAGATTCCAATGAAACCTAATTAATAATTTCCCTTTGGCTATGTATTAATTGCTATTGGCTTTTAATGGCTGTAGGCAGACCCAAGTGTAAAGCAAAAGCAACACCCTGTGACAATTTACATGAACAACAAAACATCTCAGTGGGATACTGCAATACTGGTCAGCCGGTACCATACACTGCAGACATGCCATATCATGTAATCTAATTAAACATGGCCCCGGCAACCCTTGCGGTGATTATAGTTTAGGCCTACGCCTAATTCAGTAATTAGCCCAGTACCGGTAATAATACTATAATAGTTTAGATAGTTACCGCTAATCATTCAGTCATTGGCACGGTACACCGTATTGCTGTACTGCCGTTGTAGTGCGCACCGTAGGTACCACCCTACTACCGGTACCGGCTGACCGGTGGCAACCAGCACTTCAGCACTTGCACAGCAACAGCACGACCGGCGATACACAGGATGGAATTTATGTAGAGTTTGCTCAACAGTACAGGTATAAAACAGTTAACTAATTTATCTATATTACTATTGACAAGTATTGAAATATATACCGTTATTCGTGCTATCAGTATTTGCAACATCTGACATTGAAGAGATGAGAGAAGATGAATACCGGCACTCAACAAAACCAACGCTTATCACAGGTCGGTATGGTTACCTCGAAACCGGCGCGACTGTCCACTCGAATACAACTTCAAAACACAAACGCCAACAATAAACTGAAAGCGAAAAGGAAGCCGGAACCACGGGAATGGACCACAGCTAAGATTGAATGCTCCCATTGTCAGAGTTCCTGGACCGAAATTGAAACACCAATTGCCAATGGGCTTGATCTCTCAAACCAAAACTTCCTCTGCGGGGTTTGCGCGGCAGTAAAGATTGAAAGTCTGGAAGCTGGCATCCCTAGGTATTATTATTATAAAGAGCGTCAGCCTGCGTTTAATAAATATATTTTAATACAAAACAGGTCGAACGTAAAGAGGCTTATAATGAAGACGAGTACTGCATTTATTATATTCCTATAAACCACCTGCAGACCTGGCTTTGCATATTGAACGTGCGTTTGGAAATAAGTTCGTGCTAACCTTCCGTGGGTGGTAGATGTCGCGGTTATGTATTGGTGGGTGGGGGGAGGGGGGGGGGGGGGGGGCAGGTTAAAAGGGGTGAACACGTACTGTCCCCCTGTCTTTGATTAATTGTTTGTGTGGGTTAATCTCTCATAACCTGCTTTTGTGATACAGTCACACAATTTTAATTTGTATCTCATAACTGCTGGCCTCGTGCTGCGCGAAGGCCCCACGAACGTGTACAGTATGTTAAGCTGCTCATTGGAACATGCGGTTTATGGCTATTCATTCTGAACGGGAGGAAAATTTCCCAGATACTTTAATAATAATAACAAGTAGTAGAAGTAGAAGATCTTCTGTTGTAAATGAGGCATCCTATCCACAAATCACCAATTCTGCACTCAATGCCTCCACCCCTTTCAAGACACTCGAATATGTGTGATTTGTATACACCTATACATTGAATAATACTACTACTATGATCGGCATGCTGCATTGGAGCTGCATTTTTAAGAATGCTGTGCCGGCTTGTCGACAAAATTGCGCCGCCACAACTCCCTATCACCCATGACATTTGCTAGATCATCCGCATTTTCAAGGCCAGTGTCCTTTAAGATGCGTCTCAAGAAAGTCATGGGCTGCCCACCATGCTTATTCACTCCATGAGGCTGCCAGAGTACAAGATTATGCACTGGCTGGTCCTCACGGCGAAAGCAATGTCCTGCAAAGCGGAGGCGATTTTGTTCTAGTGTCAAGCTTGGAGGAACCAAGGAGACACCTCAAATATTATATAGTGTCTGGTTGGAGATGTGTGCATTGTACTTGACACAATGAACCCGGCGTAGCATTCTTGTGAATGTGCCATCCTGTTCGCGCTTTTAGACTCTTAGCAGTTTAACCTGCCAATTTTAGGTGTCTTTTAATTTACGAATTGACTTTAGCCTATGAAACTATTTAGTACACATAAAGTAACATTAGCCGAAACCAATCTATGCGCGACCATTCACCCACTGTTAAGGGAGACTGGATTCGGATGCTATGATCTTATTGCGGTGTAGACTTACTGTATTATTCGATTACGAGTTACTATAATATCTCTGACAAATAATATTTACACTAATACACTAAACACAACAGGATGGCTAATGATTTTCGTATAAAGCGCATTCTTTAGGAAATGCTTCGTTATCTGTCACACTCATGCACACTACCGCATACTGCTGCACACTGATCTGCCGACAGTCACTTAATTTGATCATATATACGGAGAATAGCAACTGAAACATGTAGGGGCTATGAAATAGCATTTAATCCACACAAAACCACTATAATGTAAGTCGCAATTGCTACAGGTAACCTTTCCTCTAACCTTCAGTAATCAATAAGATTGGGGTTTTATGATTCTTTATCGGTGTTCTCCAAATATAACAATATCCATCAACATATATGACAATTAATAACCGACAGTAAAATAATGTGTGGTATGTGTTGCGGATTTGATATGAGTTGATATGACCATTTGTTTGATAACAGTTATACGTTCCTATAATCATAGCCGTCTAATGTTTGGCTAAAGTCTGAAACTCAGAACAATTCCAAAGCCGATGTTCTGGGCTCAGGAAGGTAAACCAACACACTGAACACAGTGGGCCTTTGTAGGCATCTTTCAATGCAAAGAGAAATAACTCTCATTGGCTGAGCTCCAGATTCTTCAGATTCCACGAATGTCTAAATGCCGAACTATTCGGTTTTTTTCAGGCCCTCTCCAACACAAGGCGAAATCGCTCTGATTGGTTGGTAGAACAGAACAAAGAGGCTATGTTACGGTATATGGCGCTGTATCCATAATATTAGTCATCATGCAGTATGCAATATTAGTCCGTCATGCAGTATGCAATATTAGTCCGTTATACTGTACGTAATATTAGTCCGTTGTGCAGCATGATATTTTAGATAAGGCATAATAACGCAGTGGTATTTAGGTAGGGAAATCAAAACGCCCATATATTTGAAACCATCCATTTTGTATAGTATGTAGCCCTACCTACGTAATTTTGTATTAGGTTATATGTAGATAGTTCCAGGGTAAGTTTATTCGGACCCTGGATTCAGTGCTTGCTGATATTAGCTTTAGTAGGGCTAGCATATAGGGACGCTGTCCTGGCCATTCAGCAGCCAGAGACGTGAACCATTACCATATATGGTAATAATTCGAGGAAGGGAAGCAAATAGGGCTACAATCCGGCCTCCTTATTGGACTAGCTGCTTCCAGGTTGGTCTAGTGCTAGCACGGACTGGAGAGCCAATAGGAGAGCGATTGAGTCACCCTATTGCATCATCCCATCCGGATCACCTATAAATTGGCGGTGTGCCGGTAAAGCCTCATCTTCTACTCATCACATGACACCTAGCCCTAGCACCTGTCTTGCTGTTTTTTCTTGATATTTTTCTGCAATTTGCTAATTTGATTAATTTTCGTGAAATGATTTGCTAGTGCGATTACTTGCTTGTGTTTCTCAATAATTCCTTTGATTGCTGCTAATTACAATTGAACTATGATTTCTACCTTTGATTAATGGTTCTATGTGATTCTTTCTGCGCAATAATCCTAAGGGATTCTGAGACTGTCAGACTTTGTGATTTGCATGCGCCGCTACGGTAGCTATTAGCGTCATGGAGAGCTAAGGTGCCAGTGGGCGGTGGGCGCATCGGGGGGTTGAGCGACTAGGAGAGAGCGGAGGATTCAAAGCGAGCAACGCTGGCCAGGGTCACCGTTGCGGGCGGGTAACTTGCACTGCGGCACGCAGACCGATCGCCGGTACAGCAAATTAGGGGGCTGATGATCCAGATTTTGTCTCTATTTAGTATTAGGGGGGCAGGAATTGGGTTAGTTAGGAGTCCTAGATGTACCTGGGAGAGGCCTGCGCGTATTACAACGTTGAGTGTGGAGTACGAGTAGTGAATTGCACAATTGTAAACTGTGATTTCTAACGCTGATTGGTGTGTTATTGAAGTGTGCCTAAGATTACGAATGCTTAGATAGGCGCTCTTTTCCTTTGATTGATTTCTATTTCTTAGTTACGATAATTAGTTATTGATTAGGTCAAAGTAATACGGCAAATTAGGCTATTACTATCGAAACCTGTTGCGTGATAAATTAGAATTACGTATTCTGGAACTCTTAGTAATTAGTACGCTGTTAAATATTTGTGACTGTAATTAATTAGTAAAAAATTAAGAATTAGTACGCAGCATAGCGGAGAGTAGCTAAGGTAATAATTAGTGTACTGTAAACTATTCACGCTGAGCGGTTATTTGCATTAGCGGGCAATCAGCTAGAACGCACTATTCGGTACGCACGATACGCTAGTAATTTTGCTGGCCTAAAGCCAGTCGCGGGCAGTTTTAGACCCGGGGTGGTATTATCCACGTAGAAACAGATACTGTACCGTTTTGATATTTTAAATATTCTCGCATTCACACATTACGTTAGGGAACCTCCAGTATTCGCGATTAGAAAGACGTAGATAATAGCGTGCTTTAATAAGTGATAGAATTAGGCGTAAGAATACTCTGAGTGCAAGGCCTCTCGCACTCGTCTTAAGTAAGCTTAGGGAGCCGACTCGGGTTTATTGTTTTGGTTATTCCCGCGTGGCTCATAGATTCGAACAGTTAGCTCTCTATCGAGCAATCGGTAGAGAAAGGAACAAGCGATTTTGCAGGAGTTGTGTAAAATTAGTAAAATATATTAGTGGACGGCAGATTAGCGCCATCTAACGGTAAGTAGCGGTTTTGTATTTAGCAACCCTTACAATTTAGTAATAGCACGCTCCTGATCCCCTTTACTTAACAGTAGAGCAGTCTTTGTGTCTTATTGGTTAGGCGGGAACTTATTAGGTTGGCAGAGAAGTATACCAGTATTTGTCTGTTCAACAGTTCTGCTGTTAGTATAGAGGTCGCGGTTGTTTATCAGTAATACGCGTATATTGCTTTGCTGTACTGCGTATAGT
>JAUCBJ010008047.1:0-72497 GCA_032718475.1 Nemertoderma westbladi
TATACAATAGATCACAATCGAAATAATACTAAATGTACTTGTACAGCAGTACCGGTACCGGTGATGACAGTTAGGCCTACTGACCTACAGAAATACCGGTTACTACGGTATTTTGCAACCTTATTGCCTACTGCAATAAGATTATAACTGTTACTGTTCGACAGAACAGTATTAAACTGTATTTAATGCCTACACTGCAATACAAAGTAACTGTTACTGTTCGCGCTTTTGAAGACCTTTAGCAGTTTAACCTGCCAAAATTTATATGTCTTTTAGTTAATTAACACACCTTTAGCATACGACAATATTTTATGCTAATACGCAAAACATTAGCCGAAGCCAGCCCATGCGCGATCATTCACCCGATGGATCTACACCCGGGAGGCTGAATTCGGATGCTTAGATTTTATTATTGCAGTGTAAGGTTGCAGTGTAAACCTATTGTATTATTCGATAGATCACTAATATGTAATTTCTGACAGATATTATTAACTTTCGGGAAATATTAACAGTTCCTTTAGGACGTGGCGCTCTATCTATTTAAACAGAGCTAGGACTTATACTAAACGCAACGATAAGGCTTATGATTAAAGTATAAGTCGCATTCTTTAGGAAATGCTTTGTTACCAGTCACATCACACTCACAATCATGCACACTATTCTGCCGACCGTCAGTATATTTGATCACACATAAAGAGAACAGCAATTGACTCAGGTAGTGTCTACTAAATAACATTAGATTCAATACACACCACATTGATATAAATCGCAATTGTTATATATAGCCCGCCTCTCTAACCTGTAGTGTATCAAGAAAATTGGGAATTTTGGGTGATTTATCCGTATTCTCCAAAGAGCAATATTTCCATCAACAAATAGATACAATTAATAACTGACGGTAAATAGCAGTACAAACAATATGATTAGTGCAGTTAAATTAAGTGAGGTAACACCGCCGGTAACAGTTATACTTTCTATAATCTAAGCAGTTTACTAGAGTTCTTCCCAAAAAGCCGGTGTTTCTGGCTTAGACAGCAATAACAACAAAGTATCAAGTAAGGCAGTAAGACTGAACACTCTCCTTATGATCGGCTGAAAAGCTACACGTCGACAGGAAAAATCGCTCTGATTGGCTCAAGCCAAACAAAGAACCATGCATCCAATGGCTGTTTCCATGTCAGCAACCAGCTGTTAGATGTCGTAATATGAATCATCACGGCTAAGCTGTGAAAGGTAGTTGGTGCATTACAGGTTTTTTGCCTTACCATGTCCGCCAAAACACGTATATAGCAGAATGACTTTTATGTCCGTTAAAACACCTGTAACGGTACCTTGCGGGCGAGGGGAATATATATACAGTTAGAGAACCTTTTTAGAGTATTCCAGCGCCTGGGGGGAAACTGGATTGCGAAGCAAAAGGGGCCAGTTATATCCCACAGAAGCTTTTACAAACGCTGTAAGGTAAACCCCCAACTAAAGAATAAGTCGCACTACTGGGTTAGAGCGCATACTCCCTAATCATTTCGGAGTCTGCATGTCCTGTAGTTTATTTAGGCTTGAGAGTAGTCTGCCATCGTTTAGTCTGTACTTTGTTTGTGTAAGTCTGTACGGGTAGCGTATAATTTTATTTAGATAATTTGTAGGCTGGATAGTTGTCCGGCTGTTATTAGGTCTGAACGGATTGCAGTGTGTGTAGATCATTTGTCTGATTAAGTACGGTTAGGAAGTAGGGGCAGCGAACGCTGTAAGGTAAACCCCCAACTAAAGAATAAGTCGCACTACTGGGTTAGAGCGCATACTCCCTAATCATTTCGGAGTCTGCATATACCGTAGTTTGTTTAGGCTTGATAGTAGTCTGTCAGTGTTCGGTCTGTATTTTGTTTGAGTAGTTTGTACGCGTAGCGTAATATTTATTATTCAGAGTTTATGCGATTATCCGCAACATTCATTCCCCAAGTTTGTTCCTACAGTAATTGTGTTTGTTATACATACCGCTATAGTTAAATTAACCCCGGTACTACACGGGCTGCTCGGCGTAGGTAAAGACTGGTGATTTTGTGCATCGGTCACTCCAGCAGATGCCGTGGTTCTTTTAGCTGTTCAAGTATCTTTAACTACTGATTATCTGTTGTACAAGTACTCGTACCTAATTTAGGGTTTAGTGTACAGTACTTTCCGAAGTAATTATTGTAGACATTACATCTGTGTTGTAAAGTGGTTGATAGGCACATTCGATTAGCTCTATTAACTTCTAGGTAGGAACACTCCGTGATACATAACGTAGAACCTATAGCGATACGGCTATAGGTCGTCAGGCGGTGGTATTTTTCTATCTAGACAACGTAGTGTATTTACTACTACTTATTATTTCAAATACCGTAGTACCCTGTCCGTTGTAATAACCAGATTTCTAACCCTTTGTCAGGCTGGTTTGTAGACTTCTTGTAAAAATACCCTAAAAATTTCGTATTTTGTGTTTTTTGTAAATTTTTTGTGTTTATTTAGAGATTGTAATCTCAACCCGAATTGTACGTAATTTGTAGTATTAAGTAACTTAGGTAAATTAGAATTATTTGTTTTAGTGTCCTATACGTAACACTTCACTGAAAGCGCACCGCTTTGTGTAGTGATTACCCCAGAAATAATAACATTTATTTCAAACATAGACAAAACCCATTAAAACGGGTATATATATATTATAAATCAAATCTAACGATTATAAATAGTAGGCCTACCATACAACCATTAGGTCTCAATATCAGTTGGATTACTGCTTAAATAACGGTAATAAAGTAAGTTAAAGTAACCAAGTAACCCTAAAGTTCAGAAATTCAGTTATTTTAAAATAATTGATATACCGGTATTTACGATAGGCCTATTATCTTTATTTCTATAAATCTAGGCTGAAATTATACCGGTACGTGTAATTAATTCTATTTCAGAATTATATATACTACAAACTGTAAGCTGTATACCGGTATTCCGATAGGCCTATTATATTTTTATATATATTTGTGCTAAAATTATACCGGTATTCTGTGATAAACCTAGTCTGTAATAATAGTTATATATACTATAAGCATACCGGTATTCTAATATATTATATATATCACGCTACACTGAGTAGCAGTACCGGTAATTAATTACTAGGCTAGCAGTTAATACTGAATTACTAGACTTGCTTTAACTGTATTTATAGCCGTAGGCATTCAACTGTGTAAACGAGCATGTCTGACACAACCCAATCACTGTCGGATAGTCTCCTAGATAGTGTTAGAATGACTGTCAGAAAGTGTCTTAAAAAGATCAGTGACCCAGATCCAAGTATAGAACATCCTAGATCCAAGTCTAAGTCACCTCCAGCTGTAAGAAGGGCCATCCCTACTGTAGTAGTCTCAGACCCTGGGCTGGTCCAACATCGTAGGTCTATCATAGGCACTCGAGCTCGGGTCAAGCGGGACCAAGAAGCAGCGGAACAGCGACAACCCGCGAGCCAAGAGCTTACTTCTCAGCGGCCCGATAGCTCCGGTGGTTCGGATACTGTTGGGCGGACGCCCGAACGCGGAGCGAAGATGGCGGATAAGGTTTATGATGAGCGGCCAACCTATGAAGAATCAACCGACGCCACTTCTTCTCAAGAAGAAAGCGAAGTGACAGCAGAGGAACCGCATAAGAGAGATGCCATTGACATCTATCTGTCAGACTATCAACGCTTTGTGGGAGATGAAGAGTTGAGGAGAAGGCTGGAGGGGCTCAGCCCTAATAGTGAAGGAACCAAGCTTGTGCAGGACGCAATCGATGCGGAAATGTTAGCGGCGAACCAAGCTAAATTCGATGAACAACTCCGCATCGCTAGAGAAAAGGAAGAACAAGTAAGGAAAAAACGTATAGAAGACAGAAAGATAGCAGCAGTGGCAGAGGCAGAAAGAAAAGCGGCAGCGGCAGAGGCAAAAGCAGCAGCGGCAGAGGCAAAAGCGGCAGCAGTGGCGGAAGCAGAACGAAAAGCGGTAGCGGCAGAGGTAAAAGCAGCAGCGGCAGAGGCAAAAGCGGCAGCAGTGGCGGAAGTAGAACGAAAAGCGGCTGAAGAGATCATCCAACTGGAGTTGGAAAATCTTCAAGAGAAGCAAGACGACTTCAGTAAACAGTTAGCAGCTAGTAATATGCAGATGATGAGTCGATCTACTCCCAAAAGACAGGGGTATACATCATCTGAGGAAGGCGATACCACCGATACTGAAGGCAAAGGAAATAGATCTCGTCTAAGCAGACGTAAAAGAACATTCCACCGTCAGAAATTGCCTGATTTGCCTCCAGCTGTTAGAAGGCAACTAAATAATACCAACTTAGGTAGTACAGAGCCCACAGACCAAATAACTAAAATAGAAAGACTCCCTACTATAGTAGATGAGCCTGAAATAATTAGGCCTGTTCTTGAAATCACCCCTTCGGTAATAGATACACCTGTGCTCCCTGAAGCTACCTATAAATTCCCTCTGCATAGCACTAAGCTACCTGTGCCCCGTAGAACTGCCCAGGAGACAGTTCAGGTCCTGGACCCCGAGCGAAATATTCCAAATTTGTCGCCCGTTGTCCCTCGTCTGCCCGCTACGACGTTGGCGGATCCCGTTTCGGCGGTTGATTGGGTAGACGAGAGACGGCGGGGGATGGATATTCTCCTCGGAGAGATGAAGGAGAATCAGAGACTCTCCTCCCAACAGGTCCGAGAGTTGGAAGGGACTGTCCAACATTTAAAGGGAACAGTAAGGGAAAGTAGGCTAGAGTTGCAAGAAGTGCAGCAAAGTATCGCGCTTGAACGCGATAAATTAGTAAACACCCAAAAGGGTATACCACCACCCTCTGTAACAATGTGTCAACCTGTTAGGTCTGAAGTATCGCATGCGCAAGGTGTGGAGCCTACACGCATCTATACTGCTAGCGAAGTAGAAACTCCTATAGTGAACCCTATTAAGGGTAATTATAGACCTGTTGATAATGATATTCCATATCGAACTGATCATAATCCGAGAAATTTATATGCCGATAACTCGATATTAAATAGCACGATGGCCCAAGAAAGTTTTACGCGTCAAATGGCTAGAACCGAAGCCCGGCAAGCGGTAAAGGTGGGAGAGATCGTTAAGTTCAATGGAGATGAGATGAAATGGTTACCTTTTAATGAATATTACAAAGATAACATACAGAACTCTGTACTATCTAATGGAGAAAAACTTAGATACCTCATCAAGTGCTTGGAAGGATTTCCCAAGTTAATGGCGTTAAAGTTTATTGGACATCCAGACGGATTAAGACAAGTTTGGGATACACTAAACATCAGGTATGGTAATAGGAATAACATCGCGGGATACTTATATGCAAAGTTAGTAGCGCCCCGAAAGTTTATTAGTAGCGGAATTATCGAGTTTTCCGATGAGATCCAGGAGATCTGCAGACAATTAGACTGGCTAGGTAAGTCTCATGAGTATCAGAACACTATGGTTATTAGAGCAGTGGCTTCTACTTTACCTAAAGGTGGAGTAGGTACACGCTGGGATAAGAAAGTGTTATATATGATGGAACAACAACGGCGAGACCCTACCATGGCTGATCTCATGTCATTCCTAGATGGAGAAGTGAAATTACAGCTCCTGAAACTGTCTAGGGAGAAAACACCGGAAAACAAGGTAAGTGAAAAACCCGTCTCTAGGAGAAAAATAACACCAGTATGTTATACCGATGACGGCGAAAGCCAGACTTCTCAAGGAGAAGATAGCGGGAAGGACACGGATAGATCTTATTACGTGAATAAAATGCCTAAAGATCAGGTAAGTAAATTTAAGTCTCGAACAAATGACAGGAGGGAACAGGTAAGAAAAACTCCTCCCACGTCTCCCAAGAGAATTCAGGTGAGAAAACCCGAAGAAAAGGCAAGTGTACACAATGTGACTCAAAACAAGGTAAGTAACATCAAACCAAAATGTGCGCTGTGCGACGGGACCCACCGTTTAAATGCGTGTGATAAATTCCTGAGGAAATCACTAAAGGATAGACGTGAAGTCATGTGGGATAAGCGGTTGTGTTATAATTGCCTCAGACGAGGACACCAACGGCGAACCTGTAACTCCGACGCAAGGTGTGCAAAGTGCGGCGCAAAACATCATATCTTGTTGCACACGGAATTCGAACGAAACAGCCCGAGTCAGGTAAGTGAGTCCGAACTACATGTCCAATTCAGTGATGTGAACGACACTGATCAATCTGAGATGGAAGGATTCTATACGGACGAGTTCTCCGACCAAAACGAATCCTGTTACCTGATAAACACCACCGCAGTGTATCGAGCACTCGTGTATGAGAAAGACACAGACAGCGACCTTACCTTAACTACTTCCGATCAACAACCATCTTGGAAAGCGCCAACTTCCAATATAGGAATCCGAGAATTTCCTGTAGTCCAGTTACGGGTCCACGGACCTCAGAAGAGCTATATAGTGAACGCCCTCCTGGACTCCGGTAGCACAGGAACATTCATCGATAGGGAACTAGCCGAAGTCATCTTTGCTGGACAACCCAAGTTCCGAACCAAGCTAAACATGTCAGGGATCATGCAGGTTTGGAATTCTACTGTAGCTGCCGACTATTATATAGGTGAGTTGTCCACCCCCCAGGACGAACTAGGAGAACATAGCATCAGGTCAGTGAAAATGGTGGCTATAAAGAACTTCGCTACTACTCAAGCAGACCTTTATAATTGGGACGAGGATGAGAGCATCCAACATCTTAACATACCTCGATTCCAGACTGATTATCCTGGAGTGCAAATACTCATCGGCCAAAACGCGCATGAGGCGCTGGAGACATTAGAGAAACGGCCTGCTCAACCGCAGCCACTACAGACCTATGCGGTAAGAACTAGAGTAGGTTGGTACCTTACTGGACCTTCCGGTAGAACGCTCAGGGAAAGACTGCTTCAAGATCGCGTCTGCCAGGTGAGTGAATGGGAAGATGATACTAGTGAGGGAGACGACCCAACTGAGGGAACACCACACTCCTCAGATAATGACAATCTTAGCTCCAATGTAGATCAATGGAGATATTGCCCCAAGAAGTTTAATCCAACGGACATCGCTTCCAGAGGAGCAACTCCTCAAGAACTGACAGATACTATAGACCGGTTAGGTGAACCCGACTTCCTGAGTAAGGAGAATGAATGGCCTCCCCATCTTACTCCGACTGAGATTAGACCAGCCAAGGGAGCGGAGAAAGTCGAACCTGAAACCCGGACGGGTGGATCGGAGTTATTTGAACCCGGGATAGATCTGTCGGTATTACATATTGCCAGGGACGACGCCGTGGATCTGGACCTCCCCACCGCGAGTGGATCCTTCATGAAGATCAGAGAGAGCGATTGGAGCTCTGGAACATCAGACGTCTCGCAGGGACTCTCACCTCTCCTGCAGGGAGCGACGGACCACTATAGCTCCTGGAATCGGCTTTGTAAGGCCGTCGTGTACCTAGAGCGATGTTTCTATCGTCACTATTCCAGGACGAAGAGGAAACCTGGAATTGTATTCGGGATGCAGCGACTCAATCACCCAGTCGGTCGTTTGTGTTTACCGGAAGGGAATGGAGGACTCTCCGGAAACTGTGGAAGGCAAGATTCTCTTCCCACGACCACCTCCCTAATCCTTCAAACATCTAGGGACTCCATAACGTAACAACATATGGAGTGGGTGTGTGACTCTATTATTTTATATTATTTTATTATTTTTATATTTATGTATGTATTACTATGTAATTTTATTATAATCGTTTTCTTTAATTTTATTCAGTAGAATGTTATTTTAGCGATTATTTTGTAGAATAGTGCATATATATTCGTGTTTATTACGTCGTAATTACGTATATATTATATTTAGTGCGACGGCAAGAAATAATTCTTTTTCTCTTTCCTTACTGTCCGTATTCTATTATAAATACGTAACTACAGTAAGATGAAATGTCCGTACTTATTAAAGTACAATAAAGCCACTACTATATTCAAGTATTATTGGTAGGCAGAGTATTAGGAATGCAAAGTTCAGATCCTCGTGTCTCGGCTAAACCAAGCTCTGGGTAGACCTTGGAAACGACTTGCCTCTTCACACTGACATTGCTTCGTGCGATATTGCTCTCATACCGTATATTAAATAATACATATAGTAGCGTGATGTCCCTTTAACAGTAGCGTATAACGCAAAATAAATCTGTTAAACCCTTTGACCATCTGTCATTCTAGTCGATTAAGATATCGCGGCACCCACCGATATACTTGAAAGACAAATTCTAGAATCAGTGGTTAACGTCCCCAGACAAGTTCTGGAATAAATCGGTGCCCATCTCAAATATTAATTATTTAATATTTGCAAATCTAATAAATCAAAATCTGTAAAATTCAGATCCTTCAACAATTCTAGTCAATTAAGATATCGTAGCATTTACCGATATTCTTAAAAAGACAATTGTCATAGAATTAAGGATCTTGTGTCCCCAGACATGTTCTAGAATCAAAATATGTCCATTTAATTATCAAATAATAAAATTTCAGGGAATAAATTTAAATTCATGCCTTTTAATGAATTTAATAAATTGCCATTTTTACGCAATTTATAACAGTTCCCAAAATTCCATTAATTAATAGATCAAGGGAGCGGAGATTTATCTTATTATGCATATGAGTGTGCGAAAGTCTCCCAAACATAGTCAATAGCCGATAAAATTCATAAAGTCATGTATAAAACAGAACATTGACTATTAAAGAATACTATTAAATAACATCCCAGATCTGTATGCATTGGAATTACTCTAATTCTACCGCTAGCTTTGCATAATGTCACCATAGCAACAACCACGCTAGAATTAGAATTGAGTTAAAAGAACAATAGAAAGCTTGTCCCATTGAATAGCATAGGGAATAAATAGCGCACTACTAGTATCCAAGGATACATAATAATACAGTGACATTCTGGAAGGCATTGACTAACGGACAAATGGCCCGAATGTGTGTAATTTGTGACAAGTGGTGTGTGTGGTATTTGTGAGTTTATAGGTGAATGTTACTGCTAAGGTGTGTTTACAGTAGCTAGTCGCAATCGTAAAAGTAACCTAACTCTCCAAGGAAAACCTGAAGTACATCTAAGCCTTTGGGACGGACAGTCGAGTGACTTGTGCCGGTTGTCGTTGTCGTTGTGCGGCTACGTCGTTGGCGAAAGTACAGCGGCGACGACACATCGGCGCTGAGGATCTCGTACTGTCCGGGGGTTGATTGGGTAGGCAGCGACGCCCGCTCGCCTAAATATAAACTCATTATAATATGGATAAACTCATATATAGCAGATATGACGGAGTTGATAGAAGATGGTCTTGGTATCGGGGAACGATATATTCTACTTTCAAACGTTTGTTGATAGCTTGATACGCGGTGATACTAGTCCAACTACTACGAAGGATGATGGTCGTTATATCGAACCGCCAATGTCCCAAGAGCAGCTCACGCGTGAGTTGGACTATAAGAAATTCACCGCTCGATATACGCAGCGTAATGGTACGTATATGGGCTTCTTAACTACTGGTCATTCTATCAATTTACACAATACGGACTATGTCGACTATATATCCTGCCCAGAGGAGTCGGAACCATAAGCTGAAATTCGAATGCGAAAATTCTATTCGAAATCGGCTCGAAAGAAAAGACATTAAAGAAACAAATAAACGCGGTAACTCCAACATATATTTGGAATTCTTGATAGAAGCATTGTAACAACAAATAAATATCATCCGCGTTTCCCCTACCAAACGTGCGTCTTTGGTATTATTACGGTAAATGCCCTAGATCCAGCCAATAAACGGAAAGACATAAACATCCACGGAAACGTTGTGATAAACACAGTTGTGTTCGTTATATTTACTGGAGTTTCGAGCGAAACTTGTTTGACGTATCACCTATGCTCACTCGGCTCTAACGATCCTAGAGTAAACCTACGATCAGAGTCCCGGAATACTCGGTCAAACCTCCTCATTCCTTAGTTGGACCTCAGACCTGCGATCCTGGTGGTGTCGCGGATCCTCGCGGACTGTATTCACTGTTCAAAGATCTAGTGCTACCCTAACAATTAATCGGTAACACTCCGACAGTGATTTCTAGCTAGCCGCCCATCTTACCTAGCCGGATTGTGACGCGGACACCTAATATCACTATCCAACCGTATGGTCGTCCACGTTTAATGCGATACAACCCCTCATCAAGATGAAGGAGAGCGTTGTACGAAACGAGTTAAACGCTATTCTATAAAGATCAAAAAGGAAACCTGCGTTTGTTCAGATAAACGTAAGTTATAATAGTAAGTCCAATCGATAAACGAATTGGCCTTATCTCAGTTCGATTGGGAAACCTCGAATCTCAAAGAAGATATCAAGCTTAGAAAACCCTATTCTCTGCGAGAGTTTTGGACGAACGTATCCCATGACAAGCGGAGGAAAATCAGCTCGAGGAGAAGCATATCGAAATGGACGAGACACCGACCGTAAACCCAAACCTTTTAATGCAATCATATTGCACCCTTCACCCAGGAGTTATGGCCCTCCTAGTAAAGTGGCTCCCCCCAAAGAGAAAAGGACTCTGGCTAGCCTCAAGAAACTGCGTAAACGCCGTCCGCGCAAGAAAGACTAACTGTTTAGAGTATTTTTATATTTTAGAAACTGTGATTTTGTATATTTTATAGACTTAAATCCCATTTTCTGGGAGCGGTGTAAAAGCTTTTGTGGGATAACTGATTCGTTTGCCTTGTTGGCCAGTTCCCCCCCAGTCGCTAAGAATACTCTCAAAGTGATCTACAGCTAAAAATAGTGCAAGTTACCAGCTTATTGGCTGATTTGCTGTACGCAGGCATCTGGGCTCTGTTTAATCGGCCACCAAGCCTAGGGAGGTTGCGTCATAGCCTTGTTTTTGTATCTCCCAATAGAATTTGAGTTAGCCTTGATTTTGACCTATCACAGAGCTGCTGAACTGAAAATTTCCTATCTCACTGCTCTTTCTCTGTGTTGAACGGGAGCTTCATGGAATAAGGGAGTTGGTATCCTCGTATAGAGCAGTAGTCACGAGTTTTACAAAGCCACGAAAGAACGGCTTTTAAATATCAAAACAAACTGGCACGATTGATCTGTGAATACTGCATACTGCTATTTGTTGTCGGTTATTCATTATATTTGTTGATGAATTATTATATTGGAATAACGAGAAATAACCCCGACACCCAATATTCTTGATATACCGAAGGTAAGAGAGAAAGGTTACCAATAACGATTGTGACTTATGTTAAAGTGGTTTGAAGTGAATCTAATGTTATTTGATAGACCCTACATGAGTCAGTCTGTGTTCCTTTTATATGTGATTAAAATCATTGAAGATTGGCAGATTAGTGTGCAGTATTGTGCAGCATTGCGTATGAGCGAGTCTGTTAAAGAAGCAATTCCTAAAGAATGCGCCATATATGTGAATTATAATTAAGCCATATCGTTGTGAGTAGTTTAAGTCATAACTCTGTTTATATAGATAAAGCGCCACGTCCTAAAGGAACTGTTAATATTCCCGAAGGTGAATAATATTGTCAGAGATTATATAATACTGTCAGTCGAATAATACATTAAGCTTACATAGCAATAAAATTAAACCGTCGAACCCAATCTCCCGGGAATATCCAGCGGGTGAATGGTCGCGCACGGATTGGTTTCGACTAGTGTAGTGAATCAAATACTTGTCATAGGCTAAAAAGCGATTTAATATCTAGAAGACATCTTAATTTGGCGGGTTAAACTGCCAAAGGTCTGAAAGCGCGAACAAGGTTCCACTACTTACACTATTACACTATTTACTAGGTTCCACCTTGGTGTAGTGGTTGCTTTGAATTCACATCTCCTGTACGTCGTGGTTTCGATCCTCACATGGGCCAGGGCAGTTTTCGTTTCGGCACGAATGCTTTAAACGACCAGCCAGGTCACATCTCTGCCTTGCATCCTTAAGTGGTAGCTAGCGTTTCACCTACAAGATGTGTGTCTTTTGTATTATTGTGATGAATGCCATAGAACCAATCAACAAACGGAACGCTATAAGCACCCATGGAGACTTTGCGCTAAACTTAGTTTCATATGCTATACTTACGGGAGTTTTGAGCAAAATCTGTTCGACGTGCAACCCATGATCGCTCGACTCAAACGATCCTTAAGTAATCCTATGATCAGAGTTCCTGAATACTTGGTCAGACCCCCTCGCCCCTCGATGTGACCTCAAACTCTCGATCCTAAAAGTATAACTGACCCTCCTGAGTTATACTCATTTTTTAAAGATCTGGTTCTACCCAAACAACTAATTGGTGGCATTTCAGCTGTTGGTTCCTTGGGATATTAGCCCTACATACCTAGCCGGATTGGGACATATGATCTCCCCATTCAACCCGTATAATTGGCCTGGTTTGGCACCAATCCAACATGTTACTGAAGTGGAAGAAAGTGTAGTGCAGAATGCACTTGAAGCGATCCATCAAAAGATTAGAAAGGGAACCGACGATGTCTTAGACAAACGTAAATTACATCAACAGGTACAAGCTGTGAGATAACTGTCTTTACCTCTCGGTTCGATCGAGAAATTGAAGAGTAGAATCAGCTAGAGGAGAAACATATCATAATAAGAAAGTCATAAATGTATGCAGTTTCCCCGGGGCGCGGGTGTTCGCGGGCAGTCTCCTTCGGGAGGCTGTAACTTCCTCTTACATCATCCTCTTCCTCCAATCATTGTGACCATGGTCACTGTAACGCTGAAGGAATGAGTAATGACGCGAAAGGAAAATAACCATCCATCATAGTTTCTTATTGATACTACCATTCCATCTCTTCCATCATCCTCTCTCTCTACCCAATGCAACCGGAACGAGTGGAGCGTTGAAAGAGAAAGAACCATCCATCACAGTATCTTTTGATACTACCATGCCATATCCTCTTCCCTCATCCATCTTCTCTACCCAGCGCACTTGGAGCTTCTGTGGATAAATATCGACCAATCATAGCACTATCGTGGTGCTAATGCATCGTCTTCCATATACCTCCCCACTCCTTTACTGTCCTGGCAGTCTTCCATCTGGATGTTTATATTGGTGTCCCTGAACTCCACTTAATTTATCAACGCGTTGATATATTTCAGCACCACCTCCTTATCCTCCCTCCAGATGATTGGATGATAAACAAACAACCAACTTCCTCATCATCCGGTTAAAAGGCTTCATCGTTGTCACTAACAGTATCATCAGTATACTTATTGACAGCGCCTGGAGTGGTTTATAGTTTTATGAGCATTCTTCTCCATCCTTCCTTGGCCATTTGCACCATATTCGAAAATACTGCACTTTCCGAATGGTTAGCTGATGTGTGCATTCGAACCATACGTTCCCATCCCCTTATCCTGGGAACTAAACTTGCTAAATTAGATGAATATAACAAATTCATCCGATTTGAATTTTTCAGGTGTTTTCTGACTCCGTTTCGGAACGTTGATAGTCAGTTTAAAGGTCGCGCACTGACCAAGCTCAGCCTGTAGACTCCACCACTGAGAAACTTGATAGTGCTCGATTCGCTATCTTTAAATATATATGCATGCATACAAAATATGCATTCTGCCATTCTATATAGATCTATAGATCTGTAGATCTGATTCTGTAGATCCTTTGAGAAGAATGACTACCTCCGTAGAAATCCTACAGACTGAAGAGGAACCTGCCTGTTTGGAGGCAGATGAAATCCAACCAATGACTCCTAGGAGCAATCACACGCTGGAGTGGTATGAAGTACCTCAACGTCTTACCACTTATGACTTAGTCGGTCTATTTATCTCCGGAAAAATCAGAAGAAAGGTGCATGATGGATGCAAACTTTAGAATAATCCTACGATCTGAGGAGTTTCGTGGTGGCGATCTGATAGTAACCCAATCTGGCCATGTTGTAAAGAAAATGGCACCCAGAGCGGGTGGGAACCCAGGGGTGAACGGTTCAGATGAAGCTGGACATCAGGCCGCAGGCGAGCACTAGGACTCTAGCCCCCCGCCCCGGCAGCATTTAAAGACTGTGTCGCTTGGATGCTGGAACATAAATGTCTGGACTCAATCTAACTGTGAATTGCGACAGGCTGTTACTTTAGGTGAGGAACTTGACATAGTTATTATTTGTGAAACATTTATTGATGATAACACAGATCTCTCATTTAGTAATTATAAGTGGATTGGTAAGGCTCGCTCTACAATACGTAAGAAGGCTAAGAGGTTATCGGGGGGTATATGTATTTTCATAAAGAAGTCAATTTTGAACGATTTTAATGTCAACTTAGTTGATACTGATATAGATGGAAAGTTAATCATTAATAATTGAGTCTTTAGTAAATGATTTTTCGTTAATGGTTTGTGGTTGCTACAGTATATTCCTCCTGAGAACTCGGTGTATGGCCGTAACGTAGATGAATTTTACCAGGTTCTATTGTCCCATATATATTCTAAGTGCGACTTAGAATATCAGGTTATATGTTTAGGTGACCTTAATGGTAGAACCGAGGATCATAGTGATCTTTTAGATGGTATTGATTCTGATTTACCGACACGTGTTAATATTGATAAAGAGATTCATAGACATGGCAAGGCATTACTAGATTTTTGTATCTATAGTAATCTTTGTATTTTAAATGGTAGAGGGTCATATTTAACCCTATTAAACCCGGGGGGGGGGGGGGGGGGGTCAATATGATCCGCCCCGTGGTTTTTTTATTATAATTCTGAAACAAACACAGTTGGGAATCTGAAATTTTAGGACTTTTCCTAAAAATCTATTGTCTTCCTAGTAGTGAAAACCGTTTTTAAAAATATTTGGTACTTTTCGAGTTATAGCACCATTTTTTAACCCTAATTTTGGCACTTTTTTTGAGGCGTTTTTTGAAAATTACATTTCATTAAATATGAATTGTAACATCTCTATTTTTGATTTACACCGGTTTTTTGGTGTTAGAAATTGGATGGAATTCATATAAATTGATTTAGAAATTTCAAACTTGTTTTTTCGGTGGGTGCCAAATTTTGGTGCCAGCACCAAATTTTGAAATAAGTCAATTTTGTAAATTGATTGTTTGAAACTTGTTTTTTACGCAATTGAGGTTTTTTGGGGTTCTGGATTCGATGAAATATATACGAGTTGCACCAAGCGTATCAAACTTGTATTTTTCGGTGCTGTGTGCAAATTTTGGTGCTAGCACGAAATTTTGAAAATCCATTCAATAGATAAAATTGCTTGTGACAATTTATTTCTTGCGTTTTAGAGGTTTATGGCTGTTCTGAATTCAATGGAAAATATAATTATCGAACTAGACATCTCAAACTTGTATTTTTCGGATGTGGGTGCAAAATGTGGTGCTAGCACCAAATTTTGAAAACTATCAAATATATCAATTGATTGTGTCACCTTGTTTCTTGCGTTATACGGGTTTGTGATGGTTCTGAATTCAATGGAATCAGTAAAAATTTCATAAGAGTTCTCAAACTTGTATTTTTCGCCGGTGGGTGAAAATTGTTGTGCCAGCAGCAAATTTTGGAAAATATGCAAATTGATAAGTAGATAGTATCACCTTGTTTCTTGCGTTATACGGGTTTATGAGGGTCCTGAATCCGATGGAATCAATAAAAACAGCACTGGACATCGCAAACTTCTACTTTTTGGAGATGGGTACGAAATTTGGTGCTAGCACCAAAATTTCCCAAATTACGCCGAAAAATACAAGTAGCAATGATCTGGCATATTAGAAATGTATTCCATTAGAATCAGCGCCCTCGAAAACCTGAAAATGTGAATTTATAGCATCGTATAAGTGAATTAAAAATTTTGTGTTCTAACTGAAAAGTGCTGGTTACTTGTTTTTTTCATTTTTTTCCTACGCAGAGAGGACTAAACAGCCCTTTATAGTATATATATCATTTTTAAATATTTTCCAATGTATTTTGCGCCCCAGAAAACCTGTATTGAAAAACAATCACAATCATCTCAACAACCGAAAAATGTAACTTTCAAATTTTGTGAAAATTGTGCACTACTTGTAATTTTGGTGCTGCAATATAACCACCCCAGTACATTTTTTCGAAAATTTTTTTTTTCGGTCGGATCCAGACAAGTGATACCTACGTACAAACAAAAAATCAGACGTTTTCGTAAATATTTGTAGATTTTAGAGGGGGGGTCAATATGACCCCCCCCCCCCCCCCCGGTATTTGTACAACATTTTATTGCCCGGTACTAATAGGGTTAAGAGGGCTATATTTAATGATTATACTTGTACTAATAGTAGGGGATGCTCAGTAGTTGTCTACATACTTACCAGTTCATCGGAATTTGATAGATGCATTGATTTTAATATTTTATCCAGTGTACAATGTGCTGACAAACATAACTGTGTGCGACTGATTAGTGGTCAATCTAGACTACCGGATCATGCTCTATTAAGATAGCTACAAATAATGTGGGCGTGTGTACTGCTGATAGTGGCTCGACTCATGCAACTTGTAAAACTAGTGATAGCTGTATTTTTAAACTTAAAAAATTTCGATTTGATTCAGTGCCAGTTAACATTTTAAATAATTATTTTGCCTGGGGTGCCATAGAGATAATTTGTAATAAGCTTGAAAGTGTAAACTCTGAGCGAGATATGATGGATGAAATCTTTTCAAATATTTGTGAACTTATTATTGGTGAATGTGAAACTATTTAAAACCTATAAATTCTGCTGGAACTGATTAAAAAATTTAAATATCATAAACCATACTGGGATGAGCAGCTGACTAATCTGTGGAAAATCTTTCATGAAAACGTAAAGAATTTGAAATGAGTAAAAAGGGGAACATGGGAACAGGGATTTGCAGAGCGCGGTAAATAAATCCCAGCATGTATTTGATAAAGAATTGCGACGGAAGAAGCGGTCATATCAATCACAAGTTGCGAATAAACTCGATTCCTTGAATGTGTGTAACCCGAAAATATTTTGGAATCAAATAAAGTTACTAGGACCTAAAAGTTATAACAGAATTACGCTCGAAGTAATCAATGATAATGGCCAGACGTGTATTGACCTACCGGACGTTTTAAATACATGGAACGTTGAGCTGATGAGTTCAATGGTTTACTAAATCGTGTGCTCCCCGATTACGCAGATAATGACTTCTTCAGTGAGGTGATGCTTAGATAAACCGAGTTGTCATGGATAATGGAAAGTCCGTTATATGAGCGAGACTCAATGTTGAATAGACCGTTTGACATGAGCGAGATAGAGCAAGCAGTTGGAAAATTGAAGTTAAACAAAAGTGGTATTGATGGGATTCCGAATGAAATTCTCCGCTTGCCGAGTTTGTTGCCTTTGTTATGCCAACTATTTAATAAGATTTTAGATACTGGTTGTATACCTTCTATGTGGTTGCAAGCACTCATAAAACCTGTGTATAAGTCTGAATGCAAGTATGTACCGTTGAATTATCGTGGAATTAGCCTTCTACCATGTATCAGTAATTTATTCACAAGTATGCTAAATTCTAGAATAAGTGCATGTTGTAATAAATTTAATATATGCAGTGACGAGCAGTGCGGTTTTCGTGAGGGAAGGTCATGTATGGATAATATATACTCACTAGATTCTATTATAGTTAGTTGGCGAAGAGTAACAGGTCAGTCAACGTTTGTAGCCTTTGTTGACTTTAAGAAGGCCTTTGATTGTGTAAATCGGGATCTCTTGGTGGGAAGAAACATTTTTTAAAAACATTAAATTTCATTAACGTGATTGATACCCACTAGACTATGTGACCAAGTGAATTTGAAATTTTCGAGTGACTATTTTTAAACATCAATAACTTCGGTTCTACTGGGCCGTTTGATCTGAAACTTTTTTCTTTGGATAGAGGATAGATTGTAGTGTGTGAATTAGGATACAACTTGGGAAAAGGCGCATGTGCACTTAGTGCAAAATGCACTTAAATAGTGCACATTTTTTAGATAATTCAAACACTATTATTTCAAGTTCTATACATCCTAGAATGTTATTTTTTGGGTTAAAATGTAGTTTGGAGTGATTTCTAACTATAATCTTAACATAATTGTTTATTTTTATGTATATAAAGTGACTTAAAATGTCCGGTAAATGGTCCAAAATCGCAAATGTCGCGATTTTTTGACACTTTTAGCGACTGACACTTGATCATGCACCATCGTAGATCGGTAGAGGATAGACATAAGTGTGTTAAATAGGAACCACCTTTAGGATCCGCTGAAGTGCACTTGTGCAAATATGTGTGCAAATGTGCAATTTTTTTAATAAGGTCAAATGGTGTATTATTGGGTTCTTTTCGTTGCAGATAGTTTATTTTCATATTAATATGTTGTTTGGACCTTACTGAGCGCATTGGGAGTATGTGTACACATAACCGGTCCTTATAAGGGTTCGATTTGTTAAATTAATAAAAAAATAAGGTTGAAATATTCTAAAAAACCAGTGTGATCTTAAATGAACTTTAAACAATAAATAGAGATCAGATAACAAATGGACCACACAATTTATTAACAAACTCGCACCTTTTCGGACTTATCTCTTCAATTTTATTCAACAGTGGATATTTGGGGGAAGTTAGAGAACTCCATTTATGCAGTGATTCTAACTTCCTTCCCCCTTCGTAATATAATATACCAAAGGCACATTCTTTGGAGGACCTGTTGTTTACTATGTAGACTTTGTTCAACCTAAACAACTTAAGTCAGATTAACAATATCATCCTGTAAAATTTCTAAGCAATTAGTGGTATGAATAATGCTGATCTTCGAACTATGGTTCTGTAATTAAATTTTATTAATTCAACATCTATAGGGATTTACCAGTGAAAGAAACCTAGAATCCATTATCACAATATAACAGTATCAATAACCATATCTATTCTATGTAGATCATAATAGAGACGTCTAGCTCGAAAACTACTTAACTTACGGGAGATTTGTTTACACAAAATTATTGTGCGTTAAATTATCTATCTAACAGCGTTAGTTACAGCGCGTAGCTAATATACAACTGGAGCGGCAGACGATCGTGTGAAATATTATATTTATAAGAAAGGGACGAAAAAATTTTTTCTTAATAAATCGCTACTCTATTATAATTGAGCTTTTTGCGCCAAAACTACCTGTAAAATATAGAAAATTAACTCCGCTATCATTTTTCTTAACACTTATAATTAAAATTACGAATTTTAAGGGTCAAAAAATATCGCATAATTTTTGCCCTTTTTTTCATTTTTTTTGGGGCCAAAAATGACCCCCTCTCTAAAGATAGAAAAAAAAATTACGGCAAAGAATATACCAATTTTATTGAATTTGGACAACCAGAACCGAAGTTAGAGCGATTTTAGTGAATAAATAAAAATATTTTTTTTTTGCAAAAAATTAAGAATGGTCAATATTGGATATCGTACCCGCGAACTTAGGTATCACTAACACGTTCGTGGGGCCTTCGCGCAGGACAAGGTCCCGTTATGAGATACAAATTAAAACTGAGCGACTGTATCACAAAATCAGTATTTGAGAAATTTAACCATACCGACAATCAATCAAAGAAAGGGGGACAGTACGTGTTCAGCCCTTTTAATCTGCCCCCCCCCCCCTTCCTACCAACCAATACATAACCACGACATCTACCACCCAAGGGGAGGAAGGGTAGCACAAACTTATTTCCAATCACACGTTCAATATGCGAAGCCATGATGTGGTTTATAGGAAATATCAAGAATTCGAGAAAATCGAGAATACGAGAAACTTGATCGAAATACCTGCTCATCCCAGTATCCGTCCGTAGTCACCGGACAGCTGCGGTTTATTCCCGTAGAACAGTAGAATTCCCGCAGCTTCCGACCCAATTCGACAACGAATTCGCATAACACTTTCGCGTGGCAGAGAACGTAATCCGGTACGATACACGTCTGCCAGACTTTCAACAATTTCCCCCAGGCGATCCCAGGATCTGGCTGTCCGGGCCTCCGCTAAATCCAAATCGCAATCCTCGTCGATTCGTCCAGTCGTCGACGTAAGTCGGACTCTTCCCACCGCACTCCAAGGTGGGTGGCCTGAGTGAGGCATGAGGAACTTGGCAGCGGCCCGCATTACGATCCGACCAACTGCCGCATTTGGCATTCCCAGTGTAGTAGGCCCTAAATATAATCTTACTGACAAGCAAGCAATTCCGTAGTATTTATTCCTCAGTTAATCGCATCTTGATGCCACTCGGCTGCTCGGGTCCAGATACACCGGACTGTCGGAAGCTGCTTAGATGAAGAAGTTGTTAAGATGGCCTTGCCAACGACCTGAAGACCGTACTGGTAACTCTGTACCACTGTAACAGTTAACAGTACCGGTACCGTACTGTAATCCTGTAATCTCCTAGCAACCAGCTGATGCCAAGCCTAATAATTTTTGGGTAGATTAATTTATTATAAATGTAAGACAGTTACACAGATGCTGCATGAAGACCCCATGCAAATTCAACTTGGAAAATTTCTAAACTTTGGCCAGACTACATGTTACATGTTACAAATTTCATTAACATTTGGCTGAGTTATTAACGTTTAAAATTGGACACAACAGAAACAGATCGACAGAGCAACAGACACACCGATTGAGTTAGTGGTACCTGTATGCTAAGCTCGCTTACTTTCGTCGCTCGCCCCACATGAATGATAACCACTAGACTAGACTACGTGACCAAGATAATTTGAAATTTTCGAGTGACTATTTTTAAACTTCAATAACTCCGGTTCTACGGGGCCGTTTGATCTGAAACTTTTTTCATTGGATAGAGGATAGATTGTAGTGTGCGAAATAGGAAACAAATTGGGAAAAGACGCATGTGCACTTAGTGCAAAATTCACTTAAAAAGTGAACATTTTTTCGATATTTCAAACACTATTATGTCCAGTTCTATTCGTCGTAGAATGTTATTTTTAATTTTTAGAATTAAAATGTAGTTTGGAGTGATTTCTAACTATAATCTTATCATTTGTTTAACTTTTTATGTCTATAAAGTGACTTAAAATGTCCATGAATATGGTCCAAATTCGCAAATGTCGAGATTTATTAAATTGGATTTTTGACACTTTTAGCGACTGACACTTGATCCTACACCATCGTAGATCGGTAGAGGATAAGGCTTTGCAGGACATTGCTTTTGCCGTGAGGACCAGCCAGTGCATAATCTTGTACTTTGGTAGCCTCATGGAGTGAATAAGCATGGTGGACAGCCCATGATTTTCTTGAGACGCATCTTAAAGGACACTGGCCTTGAAGATGCGGATGATCTAGCAAATGTCATGGTTGTCACAGTTGGTGATCAAACTCTGTCAGTAAAACTGACTCATCTGCGGGTTTCGCAGCGGGGTGTTTTTCATGCAGGACATCGCGGACTACCTTTGTTACCCCGTCCTTGTCGGTAAACGTCTCGTCCAGGCGGAGCGGTTTGCCTCTAGTCAGGTCGCGGAGACATCGCGTCGCCGCAGACACATTCCCTGTCAACATTTGTCTGATGAACGTTTTCTGGCGCATAACCTCCTGTGAATCGAATTGTCTTTGGAAGATGCGACTGAATCGCCCGGGCCTCAATAAGTAGCTCATTGAAATTACCCGCTTTCCAAGATTCTAGTCTACGTTCTAGAATTCGTCTGTGTATGGCCGTCGTTGATGAACGTCCAGGCTTCTGAAGCAACAGCGCCGGCATCAACAACAATGCAGTAAGAGAAACTTCCTGCAGCATGTTGTTGGTGGTGGCTAGAATCAAGATTCGACACATTTCCTCAACGAAAGCCCGCCCCCCAGCCCCCTGAGGCACTAGGAATAGGTTGGGCCGCCAGTGAACTATAACACCATAAGCATCCGCGATAGACTTTTCGATATGCTGTTTGGGTAATTTAACATGTGCCCAGGTAACCTCTGTTGAACCGGTGACATGAGAAGGCCCTGCTAGCGGCGCTGGCCCCACTGATGAACCGGTTGGGGGAACCAAGGGGCTAATCCCAGACGCCTAGACGTTTAACCACCGTTTGCGCAGTTTCCGTTCCTCCTGGGAGCACAACTCGAACACTGCTGACCCTCTATGGCACAGACGCATCTCTTGCAGCGGCGCCCCGACTTGGAGTTGCTACAGCCGCAACAAACCATTCCAAAAAACCCCACGTGAATCCCCAAACGAACCCGAAATCTAGTGGCGTCAGAAAGTCTGACAGTCAGACATCAATTCCGTTATGTTGTAGGCTTAGGGACTGGTACTGGTGTACTCTTGATCGCGAAGTTCTATTGTAAAGCTACATTACTGTTACAAAGCTGTATTGGCTTATTGAATGATATACTGTACTTTACATATCGTGGCAAGTACTTGTTAAGAAGATAGCAAGTAGACTTTACAATTACTTAGTATGTGTAGCAGGGATTTTCAACAGGTTAGTACAACAATCCACCACATATAGGGTTATATCAGATATGTGTCAGCTAATTTGGTTTTTTGCTTGTTGTTGTTGATTATTGGACCTACTTGACAGTTTATAAGTCAACATTAAATCTCTGCTACTTGCTATAAAATGGCGGGACTTGATTGGCTACAATTTGGACTAAGCGGGATTGCAGGATTAAGTGGAATACTGTAGAATTATCTCTCTTCGATATCTTCGATAAATTCGAATTATATTTGTTATTTTGAATTACTTTGTTATTACCAAAATTCACAGTGTATTATATATTTTATATTTCCCTATTGGCCATTCAAAATAGGCCTACATTTTACAATCATTCAATAGGTCTTTACTTTTACTTGGAGAACAAAGTTTCGATGAATTTAAATAACAAATTTCCTAATTGGCATGGCCGCTTTGAATTACAGTATTATACAATGCTTTAATTTTTTCTCACCTCAAGTACATTAATCTTCTCTTCAAATTCTGAAGCTTCCTCCAAATGGTACTCCCCAAGTATTACCTGAACTGACCTGTTATGATAATAATTATAATTAATTTCACATAAACATACTGTAGTTTAGTTTTTAAAGTTTGTAAAGTATTGTATGTTTTTTGTTGGATATTAGCTTTTGAGAATTAGTTTAGGTAAATAAATTTCGTCCATTTATACGAGATTTCTCTATGCATTATTACTTAGATACTGCGCAAGGATTCTGCTCATTATATATACTCTGCAGTTTTCTAACTATGGAAATAATCTAATGCAACTCTCACAAATAGATGCGAGATGATAGTCCTGGAGATAACTATTGTGTCGTCGTTCATCTGAATTTAAATATGTTTCAACCCCCAAAGATCTCACCACACCCCAATTGAGATGGGTGAACAATATGATATATACACGGGTCGGAGCACCAACACAAGACAGACTTACTGTGGGTACAGTACTTTATCTGTCAGCCAATTTATGAATATAGCGATGCTTCACTTACAGCAGGACTCATTATTATGTGCTTTAGTGAAGTCCTATCACCAATTCTGTGATCTGCCCAGCAGTATTTTTTCTGTTTTGAGGATAATCGGAATTGTGAATTGTTTCTGCAGCTGCTGCCTTAACTTCCTTTGTAAAGAAAGCCCTTACTCACACAGTGATCTACTCGGCACTTAAATGCCAAAACCGTCTATCTCATTTTTACATAGTTTTGAGAAAAACGCAAAATACATTCCAGGCCTGTTATTTGAATCCTGATTGGAGGAAATCCTGTGAAATGATGTCATTAGGTAATTAATAGTCATATAATTCTCTGAACAGAATATTTTTAACTGAAACTCATATCTACATAGTGTAATGTGAGATATAGCGTATTTGCTTTTATGTTTTCATAGACATTTGTATGCCAAAACCGTGTATCTCAGAGATAGTCAAGGAAGGACCCCTTGGAAATAAGCTGCAAAGCTTTAGGGGTAATCCTATATGTTATGTTGGACAATACCTTTATACCGGTACATTGTTTGGTGAATTTGTTATTGTTTTTACACAATGTATAAATAAATCTATCTATCTATTAGTCTGTTTTGGCGTGTATAAATTTGTTGTTTAACCTGAAGTTCTAGGCATTCTTACATGCCAAAACAGACTATCTCAGATATAAACCCTATGTTGTCCGGCTTTTTTAATACGTAATTGGTTAGAAAACGAAAATATGTTGTGTTTGGTTTGATTATTCCGAAGGTATATGGGTTTTCGAGGTCTCTGATAACGATGAAACTTCTTAATAATATTTCTCGTACGTCAAACGTCATTTTTGGGGCCATTCTGATACCCCAAGATGAAAAGTAGAAGTAGCAAAAATTTCATACGGTTAAATTTTGCCTTTGTTTGGGTAATAATGGTTTTCAAGGTCGCTGATCATGATACAACTACTCGTTAAAAATCTTTAGTGGTAATAAAACTTTCGTTTTTAGTGCTTCTCTTGCGGGACGAAAAATGCAACTGTAGCATAAAATTTACAAATGCCAAAAAATGAATTTAGTTGGATAATATGATATTTTTGAGTCTCATATTCGTGATCAGCGTCTCAGAAACCCCCATGAAATTTAGTAATAATTTTTATTAACAAATTTGTTCTATATTTATATTTTTCGTGCCGCACATTGACACATTTCTAAAAATGCCATAATCATCAAGGTACGATATATTTCATATATTCGTGATCAGCACTCCAAAAAAAATCAAAAATTTAAATAAAGGTCATAAAATTGGCTTGATTTTATGCTGATTTTTCATCATCATGTCATTACTCATCATCATTACTACTTGTTTTTTCGTGCCCCAGGGGGCACATTCAAAATTACAAAAAAAATTCTCGAAGATTATATTTGAGTTCTACAATCGTCATCAACATCCAAAAAACGCGATCGACCGCAAATAAATTTATTTTAGTTAGTCATAAAAACTTTTGAAAATTTTAGCACGAGAATGCTGGAGATGGGTGTCAGAAAGTTACCATGGCACGAAAACTAACATACTGTAGCTATATAAATGGCGTTTGCGATGTTGGATAGCACATTAAATTTTAGGAAACTAGTAAAGTAAAACTAGGTACTAGTAAAAGCATAATTGTAGGCTATAAGGCAAGTTTAGCGTCATTATTGTATTGTACATAGATCATAGAGATAGACTGTTTTGGCAAATACAAATGAATAATTATTCGATATTGAATCCAACGGAATATAAGTAGACAGAATACACAGATATGAAAGAATACACAGATAGACGGTTTCGGCATAAAGGAAACTATAAATCCAAACTTAATGTTTAATCCCAAATCAATCTAAGTAAGGATAGATGGTTTTGGGATTTACTATTATTGACAGATGTTGAGATAGACGGTTTTGGCAAAAATATATCTCCTTAGTACTTCATAATTACGTCTTAAGACTTGGCTAGAAAGATGCGCCTCGTTTTTCTGATTCCAAATATATTATGCATATGTAATTTTTCAAAAAAATTGAGTTAGACGGTTTTGGCATGTAAGGGCCGTACTGCCTCAGTGGCAAGGGCTGTACGCGCTTTTGAAGACCTTTAGCAGTTTAACCTGCCAAAATTTATATGTCTTTTGGTTTATAAATAGACTTTAGCATATGACAAGTATTTAATACCAATAAACACAACATTAGCCGAAGCCAGCCTAGTGCGCGTCCATTCACCCGCTGGATATACCCGGGAGACTGGATTCGGAGGGCTTAGATTGTTATTGCAGTGTAAGCTTACTGTATTATTCGATTGATCGTTAATAAATAATTTCTGACAAATATTATTCACTTTCGGGAAATATTAACAGTTCCTTTAGGACGTGGCGCTCTATCTAGGTAAACAGAACTATGACTTATACTAAACACAACGGTAAGACGGTAAGGCTTATGATTCACGTATGAGGCGCATTCTTTAGGAAATACTTAGTTATCAGCCACAATCATGCACACTACCGGTACCGCACAATACTGCACACTAATCTGCCGACTGTCAATGAATTTTATCATACATAAAGAGAACAGCAATTGACTCATGTAGTGCTTATCAAATAGCATTAAATTCACTACAAACCACGATAATATAAGTCGCAATCGCTATATGTAACCTGTCTCTCTAACCTGTAGTGTATCAAGAAAATTGGGAAATTTGGGTTATTTATCGATGTTCTCCAAGTAATAATATTCAACCAACTGATACAAATAATGACAACAGCAAATAGCAGTATAATAATGTATGTTGAACCGATAATGTAAGACTGAACTGATTGGGTTGTTAAGATAACAGTTATACGTTCTATAATCTAAGCCTACTAATGTTTCTTCTAAAGTCTGAAACGAATTGACTCTAGAGCCGGTGTTCTTGGCCTAGATAGAAACAACAAAAACTATAACACAGAAAACTATAAGACTGAACACTCCTAGCACGATCTGTAGAATATCTCCACATCGACAGTAAAAATCGCCCTGATTGGCTGTTAAGCTAAACAAAGAACCATGTGTCCAACGGCCGTTTCCATGCCAGCAACCAGCTGTTAGATGTCGTAATCTGAATCATCAAGGCTACACTGTGCTAGAGGATTTGACGCATTGCGGGTTTTGTGCCTTGCCATGTCCGCCAAAGCACACATATAGACGAATGACTTTTATGTCCGTTAAAACACCTACAACGGTACTTTGCGGGCAAGGGGACTGATTATATCCGCAAAAGCTTTTACACCGCTCCCAGAAAATGGGATTCAAGTCTATAAATATACAAAAATCACAGTTTCTAATATACGTAAATACTCTAAACAGTTAGTCTTTCTTGCGCGGACGGCGTTTACGCAGTTTTTTAAAGCTGGCCAGAGTCTTTTTCTCTTTGGGGCGAGCCACTTTACAAGGAGGGCTATAACTCCTGGGTGAAGGGTGCAATATGATTGCATCAGAGGGTGTAGGATTATGGTCGGTGTATCTGCCAGTCGAAGTGCCGGGTTGATTGACATCAACGTCGGGGGAGAGGGGTCTAACGGCCTTGAGAGCGCGTTTTAGAATGGCCGCTCTTACGGGTCCTTTACGAGTGGTCTGAACGAGAGCCGTGGGTGGACCATAGGCAGTCAGAAACTACCTGGGTTTAATGGTTCTTTCCAACTCGCGTTCGCGGGCTCGGTATTCATAAGGCCGTCGATATACTTCCTGTAACTCGGGGTGTGAGTTAACAAATAAGTCTCCATAGTCCGGATCCTGACGGATAAAATTGATTAGGTTATATGAATGAAGGTCGCTAGGATTAACACTCCTGAGAAATTTGCGTACGAATTTGGTTGAAATACATTCTCCGACGCGCTTCAGCAGTTCGTAACTCGATATGCGTGATTTCTGTTCGACAGAAGCGAATAGATAAGGATGGAACGCATAAACTCCTTCGTAAGCGCGTCCAGGATAATAGCGATGGCGCGAATCACAATGTAAATCAGCGTTCGCTTCCCAAGCTCTGATGTAACGTAGTATGATCATTTCATCTACGCTTTCCAAATCGTGATTAAAAGGGCAATTGAAACTGGCGTGTCCCTTTAGTTGACAATGGTGACATTGAGTCATAAATTGAGGGCAAACCGCAAAAAGGTGCAAGTTATTGAGTCTGCAATACGCGCAATAAATTTCCATCGCCGGTTGTTCGTGGAAATAGGAACAGCGGACGTTTGTGTCCTTCAGTTTGTTGGTTGGGTCTAGGGCATTCGTCACAATAACACCAAAGACGTACGTCCTGTAGAGGAAACGCGGGTGATCGTTCTCCAGTTTTGCAATATTCTTCCATTTGTTCAAAACTATCCGGGATAACAGGTAGTGGACGATCGGCGGTAAGATACATCATAGTGAAATAGAGCCGTTTGAGTTCTACCATGGGGTCATGATGTATACCTTGAGGATATAGAGTCTCGAGGTTCTGCTGACTGGCGATGTTGAGATAGGTTTCTCCCAAAATTCCAGGTAGTCGTTGAAGTCGATGCGTTTATCCGGTTCTTCAACGTTTTCTCTTTCCAGTCTGTTACGAATAGAATTTTCGTGTTCTATTCTCGGTTTATCGTTACGACTCCGCTGGGTATGATATTTAAATAGAACCATTTCCCTTTCGGTGTCTACATCGTCCGTATCATGTAAATCGATAGGATGGCCGGTAGTTAAGAAGTCCATATACGTACCATTACGATGTGTATAGCGAGCGGTGAATTTTCGATAGTCCAATTCACGCGTAAGTTGCTCTTGGGACATCGGCGGTTCGATATAATGACCATCGTCCTCCGTAATGGTTGGATCGGCTTCACCGCGTATCAAGCTATCCACAAATGCTTGTAAAGGTAGAGTATATCGCTCCCTGATACCAAGATCATCTTCTATCAACTCCGTCATATCTGTTATCTGAGTTTATTAATATCGAAATGAGTTTATGTTTAGGCTAGCGGGCGTCGCTGCCTACCTCTCGTTGCCCCCGGACAGTGAGATTCTCAGCGCCGATGTACCGTCGTCGCGGTGTTTACGCCAACATGTAGCAACAGCACGAAAACGATAACAGGCACAAGTCACTCCACTGTCCGTCCCAAAGGCTTGGATCCACTTTAGGTTCTTTCTATAGGAGAGTTGGGCTACTTTTACAATTGCGATTAGCTACTGTAAACATACTTTAGCAGTAACATTCACCTATAAACGCACAAATTCCCACACAACTGTCACCAATTGTACACATACAGGCCATTTGTCCGTTAGTCAGTGCCTTCCAGAATGTCACGTTATTACTGTGTATCCTTGGATACTAACAGTGTGCTATGTATTCTCTATGCTATGCAATGGGACAAGCTTTCTATTGTTCTTTTAACTTGCTTCTAATTCTAGCGTGGGTGTTGCTATGGTGACATTATGGAAAGCTAGCGGTAGAATTAGGGTAATTCTCATGCACACAGATCTGGAATGCTATTTAATAGTAATTCTTTAATTGTCAATATCCTCCTTATGTATGATTTTATTAATTTTATCGGCTATTGACTATATGTTGGAGATTCTCGCACTCTAATACACTCAATAGGATGAATCTCCGCTCCCATGATCTATTAATTAATGGAATTTTGGGAATGTTATAAATTGCACAAATGACAATTTATGAAATTCATTTAAGATATGAATTTAAATTTATTCCCGTGAATTTTATTATTTGATGGTAAAATTGACACAATTTTGTTCCAGAGCATGTCTGGGGACCTAGGATCCTTAATTCTGTAAAATTGTCTTTTAAGAGTATCGGTAAGTGCTGCAATATCTTAATTGACTAGAAATTTTAAAGGATCTGAATTTTATAGATTTTAATAAATATTAAATTATAAATTTAAGATGGGCACCGATTTATTCCAGAACTTGTCTGGGGACGTTAACCACTGATTCTAGAATTTGTCTTTTAAGTATATCGGTGGGTGCCGCGATATCTTAATCGACTAGAATTACAGATGGTCAAAAGGTTTAACAGATTTATTTGCGTTTTACGCTACTGTTATAGGGACATCACGCTACTATAGGTATTATTTAATATAAAGTAGAAGAGCAATATCGCACGAAGCAATGTCAGTGTGAAGAGGCAAGTCGTTTCCAAGGTCTACCCAGAGCTTGGTTTAGCCGAGACACGAGGATCTGAACTTTGCATTCCTAATACTCTGCCTACCAATAATACTTAAATATAGTAGGAGCTTTATTGTACTTTAATAAGTACTGACATGTCATCTTACTGTAGTCTCGTATTTATAATATAATACGGACAGTAAAGAAAAGAAAGAATTATTTCTCGCCGTCATATTAAATATATATTATATGTAATTACGTAATAAACACTAATATATTGCACTAACCTACTAAATAATCTAAAATAACATTCTACTAAATAAAATTAAATAAAACGATTGTAATAAAGTACATAATAACGTTCACATATAAAAATATAATAAAAATAGATAGAATAATATAGTCATGTACCCACTCCAGACGTATCACGTTGGGGAGTCCCTAGATGTTTGAGGAATTAGGGAGGTGGTCGTGGGAAGAGTGTCTTGCCTTCCATAGTTTCCGGAGAGTTCTCTGTCTCTTTCCAGTAAACATAAACGACCCACTGGGCGGTTGAGCTGTTGCGTCTCAAAGATTATGCCTGGCTTCTTGAAGTTACGCCGCATGACGACGAGTTCTACCGAGCGCACTAAACCATCATCCGAGATGTGAGTCTCGATGATACGACCTGTCTGCCACCGTTTACGTGGAAGGTCTGAATCTACAATAAGCACCATATCTCCGGCGCTGACGTTTTCTTGCTGCGCAAACCACTTAGTTCGAAGTTGTAGCGTGGGCAGATAATGTTTCTCGAAATGGTCAGCGAACGACGGGATAGCAACTGCATAAGTTGCCAAGTTCGACGGCAGTATTCGTCTCCGTCGGCAATCTCCGATCGTGGGAGCATGGCTACAGGTTTCTTCAGTAGGAAGTGCGCGGGTGTTAACGCTTCCAGGGAATCGGGACTCGATGAGACTGGGATAAGCGGTCTCTCGTTGAGATAGGCAGCTATTTCTTCCATTAACGTCCGCAAAAGTTCGTCGGTGAGATACGCGCGGCATGGCACTATAAAGTGAAATGCGGTCTTGACACTTCTAATTAATCTCTCCCAACTTCCTCCCCACCAAGGGGCGTCGGCGGCGTTGAAGGTCCAGCTAGACGCTGTTATCCTTAGCTGATCGTCCACCTGTCTTTGGTTCCAGTCCTTCACGTAAGCCTGGATTTCGTTGTTGGCACCAATGAAGTTCGTTCCCTTATCCGATCTCATGGTATTACTAGTCCCGAAGCGAGCGATCTGTCGGCGTAAACTTAATACGAAGCTGTTGGTAGATAGATCGTTCACCATATCGAGATGGATGGCTCTACAAGTCATGCATACGAAGATGACACACCATCTCTTGACTATAGTCCTAGCACGATATACTTCAATAGGGCCAAATAAATCTACACCAGTATTAGTAAAAGGTGGTTCATAGAAGCTTACTCGTTCCCTAGGTAATTCTGCCTCTCGCTGTGTTAAAGGCCTACTGAATGCTTTCCTACAGGGTATGCAGTTCCTAAGAACTTGGTTCAGAGCTCTACGGGGTTTATCAAAATAATAGCGAGTTCGAATTTCGCTAAGAACTCGTTCTCTACCAGCATGATAAAGTTTACTGTGAACATCTACAATCATCTTGATTTGTACTTCAAGATTTCTAATGAGTATGGGGAATTTAGTGTCAAAGGATAATGGCGCATTGGTGAGCCTTCCTCCAACACGTATTAACCCATCTATCATTGTGCTAGAGAAGCGATCCCTTAAGCGCATCTGCGGATTTCTCAACAACAGGAAATACTTATCGGAATCCTCATAGCATTGCAGGAGCCTCAGTATCTGCTTATTGGTTTCTTCATGCTCCTGGTAACTGATTTTCTCCTTTAGAAACCGGTCGGATGTCTTATATTTGGGTAAATTTTTAATAACATGAACTTGCGCAGATGTCAATGGAGCGGTATCACTAATGGTCTTCGTCCTGGAGTAGTGATGATGAAAACATCGCCTTAAATATGTGACGGCTTTACAGAGCCGATTCCAGGAACTGTAGTGATGCATTGCTCTCTGCAGCAGGGGTGAGATTCCTTGCGAGACGTCTGGTGTTCCAGATTTCCAATCTCTATCTCTAATTTCCACAACAGACTTATTTGTGGCGAGGGATTGTGGATCCGAAGCATCGTTTCCGGAAGTATGTAATACAGATAGATCGATCGTTGGTTTAAATAACTTCGATTTACTCGCCCGGGTTTTAGGTTTGACTTTCTCCGCTCCCTTGGCTTGTCTAATCTCCGCCGTAGTAAGGTGAGGAGGCCATTCATCCTCTTCCTTACTCAGGAAGTCGGGTCCACCCAACCAGTCTGGAGTATCTATCAGTTCCTGTGGAGTCGCTCCCCTGGAGGCGATATCGGCTGGATTAATCGTACCAGGGCAATGTCTCCATTGATCTATCTTTGTGCAACTAAGAATAATAGCTACTCTGTTAGTAACAAAAACGCTGAACTGACAGACTTCATTGGTTATATACTCCAACACGAGTAAAGCGTCGGTCCAATAAACAGTTTCCTCCAGTGGATAGTCGATTTGTTCTGTTACGTTCCGGCCGATGGCTGTAGCGTATAAAGCCGCTTTTAACTCCGCTCGAGGAACCTTTAACTTGTTGTTAATCAATGCCTTAGAGGTAACCAAGGCGACTTTGATTCCATCCGGAGTTTCGACTCGCAGATATGCTACTATACCTATTCCCATGTCGCTGGCGTCTCCAAACACATGGAGTTGATAGGAATACGTAGGAAGAACATGACCAAAATATGCACGGGAAATTACAAAGCTCTTGATGGCAGGTAGAGAATCTTCCCATTTCATCCACTTCTTTAACAGTTCTCCCTTAAGTGGATCGTCCCATGAGTGGTTTTCAAGCCACATTTGTTGTACTAAACTCCGAGCAATCAATATAACTGGGCTAATAAATCCCAATGGGTCGAAATAAGTGCTCAGGATACTTTAACAAATCCGCTTGGTCCGAACTGGATTATCTCGCTGCTTTAGCTGAAAAAACAGGATATCTCTTTCTGTGTCCCACTTCAAGCCAAGCGTCTTGGTTTCTGGAAGATCGTCCTTTATTAAGTCTAGGTCTTTCGTTCCTCGGTCTTCTACCGGTATCGCTTCCAGAAACTCACGGGAGTTGCTGGTGAATTTCGTCAGTCGAAATCCACCTCTTTTCAAACACTCTACCGTTCCTTTTGTGACATCAATGGCTTCTTCTACTGATGGAAGGGACTTTAAATTGTCGTCCATGTATATATCGCGCTTGATGTTGTCTATCACCTCTTTGGAGAAGGCGTCTCGGTTGTCATTCGCAGTGGTCCGCACCACGGAGCAGGCGTTGGAAGGGCTTGATATGATCCCAAAAGCCTGGATTGTCATCTAGTACTCTACCGGTTTCTGGTTGAGATCTCCTTCAGGCCACCACAGAAATCTTAGGCTGTCTCTATCTCTATCCAGCGCCTTGACTTGTAAGAACATTCCTTCTATATCGGAGGCGAGCGCGATGGAATATTGTCTTAATCTTAAAAGTATTCCCAACAAAGATTGGAGTAAGTTGGGTCCTGGTAACAACTCGGAATTGAGGGATTGGCCCATGTATAGAGCGGAGCCATCGAATACGACTCGTACTTCATGGGGTTTACCGGGTTTGGGAACGTAATGATGTGTTAAGTAATACGTTCTCTCAGTTACTAGTGTTCCTTCCGGTACTCGCTCCGCGTATCCCTTTGTAATAAATTTCTTCAACTGAGTTTGGTACATTTCTTTAGCTGAAGCATTAGCCGTAAGGCGTCGATGTAATTGAGTGATTCTTTTCTCTGCCAATGGTCTGTTATTTATAAATCTAGGTTCTCGTTTTCGAAATGGTAGGCCGATTTCATATCTACCTTGATCTTTTAAAAAACGTGTAGTTGTTTCCTGGATTTGCTTGGCTCTTTCTTCTTCTATCGATAGGGCCTTGTCGTATGAATTGGGCTCTACCAATTCTTGAGTAAAGAATCGTACGGCGAGTTCGTCCCGAGTTCTAGCGTTGTAGCGCTCTATCTCATCATTTAGTTCGTCATTGTAATCAATGGGTCCCGATGGGTGAATCAGTTGACATAGGTTCACCTGGTTTTTCCAAGTTTTGTTTTCTGTAAGTAGGTCGATTGTGTTCTCTTCATCGAAGAGTTGATAGATGTCGTCATTATCTGAGGAGTATAGTGTTCCCTCAGTTAGTTCGTCCACCTCACTGCTCTCCACTTCCCAATCGTTTACTTGGTATATTCGTTCTTGTGGCATTCTCTCTTCGAGAGTTCTGCGGGAAGGGCCAGTAAAGTACCAACCTACTCTAGTTCTTACCGCATAGGTTTGTAGTGGCTGCGGTTGAGCAGGCCGTTTCTCCAATGTTTCGAGCGCCTCATGCGCGTTTTGGCCGATGAGTATTTGCACTCCAGGATAATCTGTCTGGAATCGAGGTATCTTAAGCTGTTGGATGCTCTCGTCCTCGTCCCAGTTATAAGGTTCTACTTGGGTAGTAGCGAAGTTCTTTATAGCCACCATTTTTACTGACCTTATACTTTGTGCTCCTAATTTATCCTGGGGGGTGGACAACGCACCTACATAGTAATCTGCCGTTATGGTAGATTTCCAAACCTGCATAATTCCTGACATATTCAATTTAGTCCGGAATTTGGGTTGTCCAGCAAAGATATCTTCGGCTAGTTCTCGATCGATGAATGTTCCTGTGCTGCCGGAGTCAAGGAGGGCGTTCACTATGTAACTTTTGTTGGGACCGTGAACTCTTACCTGCACTACAGGAAATTCTCTGATTCCTACGTTGGAAGTTGGAGCTTTCCAAGATGGTTGTCTGTCAAAGGTAGTTGGGGGGAACTCATTGTCGGTGTCCTTTTCGTAAGTAAGTGCTCGATATACTGCGGTATTTATTAGGTAACAGGATTCGTTGGCGTCGGAGAATTCGTCAGTATAGAATCCTTCCATCTCAGACTCTTGATCAGTGTCATTTACATCACTGAATTGGACATGTAGTTCGGGCTCACTTACCTGACTCGGGTTGTCTCGTTCGAACTCACTGTGTAACAAGATGTGATGTTTCGCGCCACACTTTGCACATTTTACGTCGGAGTAACAGGTTCGCCGTTGGTGTCCTGATCTGAGGCAATTATAGCATAACCGCTTATCCCACATGACTGCACGTCTGTCTACAAGGGATTTCTTTAGAAATTCAGCACACGCACTCAAACGGTGGGGCCCGTCGCACAGCGCACAGTTTGGTTTGATGTTACTCACTTTACCTTGGGTAACGTGATGCACTCTCGTTCTTTCTTCGGGCTTTCTTCCGTGCATTCTGTTAGGAGACTGAGGAGGAGTCTTGGCAACCTGTTCTCTCCTATCTTTGGTTCGAGCCTTGTATTTACTTACATCCTTTGAGGTTTTGTTAACGTAGTAAAATCGGCCAGTGTCTTTCCCGCTGTCCTCTTCTTGAGAAGCTTGGCTTTCGCCGTCGTCAGTGTAACACACTGGTGTTACTCTTCTCCTAGAAACGGGTTTCTCACTTACCTTATTTTCCGATGTTTTCTCTCTGGACTGCTTGATGAGTTGTAGTTTTACTTCACCATCTAAGAAGGACATGAGATCAGCCATGGTAGGGCTTCGTCGTTGCTGCTCATTCATATACAACACTTTCTTGTCCCAGCGTGTACATACTCCACCCTTTGGTAAAGTAGAGACTACGGCTCCAATAACCATGGAACTCTGATATTCATGAGACTTACCTAACCAGTCCAATTGTCTACAGATCTCCTGAATCTCATCGGAAAACTCTATAATCCCGCTACTGAGGAAGTTTCGGGGGGCTACTAATTTTGCATACAAATACTTAGCGATGTTATCCTTGTTACCATACCTGGTGTTTAATGTATCCCAAACTTGTCTTAATCCATCTGGATGTCCAATAAACTTTAACGCCATTAACTTGGGAGGTCCTTCCAAGCACTTGATGAGGAATCTAAGTTTCTCTCCGTTAGATAGTACAGAGTTCTGTATGCTATGTTTGTAATATTCATTGAAAGGTAACCATTTCATCTCATCTCCATTGAATTTGACGATCTCTCCCACTTTGACCGCTTGGCGGGCTTCTGTTCTAGCCATCTGACGCGTAAAGCTTTCTTGGGCCATCGTGTTTTTAATATCGAATTATCGGTATATGAATTTCTCGGATTATTATCAGGTCTATAGGGAATATCATTAACAACAGGTTTATAATCACCCTTAATAGGGTTTGCTATAGGAGTTTCTACTTCACTAGCAGTATAGATGCGTGTAGGCTCCACACCTTGCGCATGTGATACTTCAGACCTAACAGGTTGACACAATGTTGCAGGGGGTATTGGTATACCCTTTTGTATATTGACTAATTTGTCGCGTTCCAGCGCGATACTTTGCTGCACTTCTTGCAATTCTAACCTACTTTCCCTTACTGTTCCCCTAAGTTGGTGGACAGTCTCCTGCATCTGTCCGAGCAGGAGATTCATCCCCCGCCGTCCCTCCTCTACCCACTCGACCGCCGAAGCGGGAGTCGCCAACATTGTAGCGGGCCGACGCGGGACGACGGGAGACAAATCTTTGATTTCTCTCTCAGTGTCCAGGACAGGGATATTCGCATGGACTGTTCTACCGGGTACAGGCAGTGTAGTACTGTGTAGAGGGAATTTAGAGTTAAGCTCTGGAAGTACAGGGGTCTCTAGCACAGGAGTGGCTTTGGGAACGACAGGCCTAATTATTTCAGGCTCATCAACTATAGTAGGGAGTCTTTTGACCTTAATAATTTGGTCTGTGGGTTCTGTACTACCTAAGTCTGTGCTAGCTAGTTGTCTTCTAACCGCTGGGGGCAAATCAGGCAATTTGTGACGGTGAGATGTTTTTCTACGCCTGCTTAGACGAGATCTATTTCCTCCGCCTTCAGGATCGATGGTCTCGCCTTCCTCCGATGATGTGTATCCTTGGCGTTTGGGAGTAGATCGACTCATCATCTGCATTTGACAAGCAGTTAACTGTTTATCTATGCAGTCTTGCATCTCTTGCAGATTTTCCAACTCCAGTTGGGTAGTCTCCTCAGACGCTCTCCGTTCTGCTTCTGCCACTGCCTTTGCCGCCTTTCTTTCCGCTTCTGCTTCTGCCATTGCCGCTGCCGCCTTTCTTTCCGCTTCTGCTTCTGCCATTGCCGCTGCCGCCTTTCTTTCCGCTTCTGCTTCTGCCATTGCCGCTGCCGCCTTTCTTTCCACTTCTGCTTCTGCCATTGCCGCTGCTACTGCTGCTGCCTTTCGGTCCTCTATCCGTTTTTTCTTTACTTGTTCTTCTTGGACTCTAGCGAGGCGGAGTTTTTCATCAAATTTAGCTTGGTTTGCAGCTAACATTTCCTCATCGATTGAGTCCAACACAAGCTTGGCTCCTTCACTATTGGGGCGAAGTCCAGCCAATCGTCTCCTCAACTCTTCATCACCTAGGAAATGTTGATAGTCTGACAGATAGATGTCTATGGCGTCTCTCGTTCGCGGTCTCTCTGCGGTCACTTCGCTTTCCACTTGAGAAAAGGTGGCATCGGTTGATTCTTCATAGGTTGGTCGCTCAGACAGCTGGGATTTCCACTGGGCCGTTTCTTGTACTTTGAGACCTACCCGCTGGAACCAAGTCTTGACAGCAACTTGCAGCGACGTGTCCTGTCTTCTTTTGGAAGTTTCCTCAAAGGCTGATAGGATTAGTCTAATGCGTAGGGTTCTTTCGTGTACTTGATATAGCAGCTCTTCCTGCTCTTGAGGTCCTTGGGGTTGTCGAAACAGTTGTTCTTCTAATCGCTCTAAGGAGCCGAAGAATCCCTGCACATATCCTGCTGCTGACCTCTTCCAAACAGCTGGATCCATCGTATCTTTAGTCACTCCCATCCTGTGTATGTCTTCCCAAGTAGCTTCGGACAAATCTAACGGGAGTCCGGGTCCGGGAAAGTTCCATTGTGACTCGACAATAGACATCAATTCTTCCCTGGCGTATCCCGCATAACTATCTTGGGTCGCTCGCTTACTTCTCGCCCAATCGCCTTGGTGTTCCTCCACCGCAATCAATATAGTAGTTAGTACTGCGGCAGGAACGGTGAGAAGGGGATCCGAATAGGCTGTAGCCGCCATCTTCACTCCGCGTTCGGGGGTCAGCTCTACAGTATCCGAACTACTGGAGCTATCGGGTCACTGGGAACGAGTTTCTTGACTAGGATGTTGCTGCTGTTGGACAGCTGCCTCTTGGTTCCGTTTGACCTGGGCCCGAGTGCCGATGATAGACCTACGGTGTTGGATTAGCCTAGGGTCTGATACTACTACTGGAGGGATGACCTTTCTTTCAGTAGGAGGTGAGCTGAACCCCTTTCTTAATCGCTCCACACTCCTATCTGTGTCACAGATGGTTGTGTCGATTAGACTGTCTGACAGGTTTTGCTTTGTGTCAGACATACTTAGCTATACAGTTGAATGCTTACTGCTATATTTACAGTTAAAGCAAGTCTAGTAATTCAGTATGACCGTTGGCCTAGTACCGGTAATTAATTACAATATATTAGAATACCGGTATACACTTATAGTATATATAAGTATGGTAGACTAGGTTTGTCACAAAATACCGGTATATAATTTTTAGCACAAATATATATAAATATATAATAGGCCTATCGTGAATACCGGTATGCAGCTTACACTTATAGTATATATAAGTATAATTATGAACTAGAATTAATTACAGAATACCGGTATGATTTCAGCCCAAATTTATAGAAATAAATATAATAAGCCTATGGTAAATACCGGTATGTCAATTATTTTAGAATAATTGAATTTCTGAATTTTTAGGGTTACTTGGTTACTTTAACTTACTTTATTACCGTTATTTAAGCAGTAGTCCAACTGATATTGAGACCTAGTTATTGTATGGCAGGCCTACTATTTATAAATCGTTTGAGTTGATTTAAAATATATATATATATACCCGTTTAAAATGGGTTTTGTCAATATTTGAAATAAATGTTATTATTTCTGGGGGGAGTCACTACACAGAAGATGTGCGCTCTCAGTGAAGTGCTACTTGTTGGACACTAAAACAGATAATTCTAACTTACCTAAGTTACTTAATACTACAAATTACTTACGATACGGGTGAGATTAATTCTCTAATTAAACATAACAAAAATATTACGTACGAAATTTTAGGGTAATTTTACAGGAAGTCTACAAACCAGCCTAACAAAGGGTTAGGATTCTGGTTATTACAACGGACAGGGTACTACGGTATTTGAAAATAATAAGTAGTAGTAAATATATTGCGCTGTCCAGATAGGAAAAATACCACCGTCTGACGACCTATAGCCGTATCGCTATAGGTACTACGTTATGTATCACGGAGTGTTCCTACCTGGAAGTTAATTACCGCGGACTACCAGATCCAACGTGCCTATTAACCACTTTACAACACAATACACTGCCTACACACTAATTACTTTCGGAAAGCACTGTACACTAAACCCTAAATTAGGTACAAGTACATATTAAAACAGATAACTAGCAGTTAAATATACTTGAACAGTTAAAAGAACCACGGCATCTGCTGGAGTGACCGGAGCACAAAGTCACCAGTCTTTACCTACGCCAAGCAGCCCGTGTAGTACCGGGGTTAATTTAACTATAACGGTATGTGTAACAAGCACAATTACTGTAGGAATAAACTTGGGGACATGAATGTTGCGAATAATCGCATAAACTCTGAATAATAAATATTACGCTACCCGTACAGAATACTCAAACAAAATACAAACCAAACGCTGGCAGACTACCACCAAGCCTAAATAAACTACAGTATGTGCAGATTCCGAAATGGTTAGTTAGTATGCGTTCTAACACGGTAGTACGACTTATTCTTTAGGAGGGGGTTGACCTTACAGCTCTGGATGCCCCAACTTACTAACTGGCACTTTATCAGACAAACTCTACACACGCAGCAATCTCTTCAGACCTAATAATAGCTAGACAACAATCCAGCCTACAAAATATCTGAGTAATAACTATTACGGTACCTGAACAGACCACACAAACAAACACAGGCTAAAACGCTGGCAGACTACTATCAAGCCTAAATAAACTACAGTATATGCAGATTCCAAAATGGTTAGTTAGTATGCGTTCTAACACGGTAGTACGACTTATTCTTTAAGAGGGGATTGACCTTACAACTCAAGATGCCCCAACTTACTAACTGGCACTTTATCGGACAGACTCTACACACGCCGCAATCTCTCCAGACCCAACAACAGTCAGACAACAGTCCAGCCTACAATTATCTGAACAATCTGAGCAGACTTACACGTCTTCAGCTCAATATTAACTTACATGTAAATAAAACCGACAGAAATAAGTAAAATCTCAATAAAAAACCAGGGCTGCAGTCCCTGATTAAATACTAAGACCTACTGGTATACAATAATCAAAATCGAATAATACTAATGTACTTATACTGGAAGTACCAGTTAGGACAGTTGGGCCTACAGACCTACAGCAGTACCGGTTCAGGCAGTTAGGCCTGCGGACCTACAGCAGTACCGGTTCAGGCAGTTAGGCCTACGGACCTACAGCAGTACCGGTTCTGGCAGTTGGGCCTACGGACCTACAGCAGTACCGGTTCTGGCAGTTGGGCCTACGGACCTACGGCAGTACCGGTTCAGGTTTACCGGTCGACTGGTACTTTCAACTTTATTGCTTACTGCAATAAAGACAATAACTGTTATTGTACGCGCTTTTGAAGACCTTTAGCAGTTTAACCTGCCAAAATTTATATGTCTTTTGGTTTATAAATAGACTTTAGCATATGACAAGTATTTAATACCAATAAACACAACATTAGCCGAAGCCAGCCTAGTGCGCGTCCATTCACCCGCTGGATATACCCGGGAGACTGGATTCGGAGGGCTTAGATTGTTATTGCAGTGTAAGCTTACTGTATTATTCGATTGATCGTTAATAAATAATTTCTGACAAATATTATTCACTTTCGGGAAATATTAACAGTTCCTTTAGGACGTGGCGCTCTATCTAGGTAAACAGAACTATGACTTATACTAAACACAACGGTAAGACGGTAAGGCTTATGATTCACGTATGAGGCGCATTCTTTAGGAAATGCTTAGTTATCAGCCACAATCATGCACACTACCGGTACCGCACAATACTGCACACTAATCTGCCGACTGTCAATGAATTTTATCATACATAAAGAGAACAGCAATTGACTCATGTAGTGCTTATCAAATAGCATTAAATTCACTACAAACCACGATAATATAAGTCACAATCACTATATGTAACCTGTCTCTCTAACCTGTAGTGTATCAAGAAAATTGGGAAATTTGGGTTATTTATCGATGTTCTCCAAGTAATAATATTCAACCAACTGATACAAATAATGACAACAGCAAATAGCAGTATAATAATGTATGTTGAACCGATAATGTAAGACTGAACTGATTGGGTTGTTAAGATAACAGTTATACGTTCTATAATCTAAGCCTACTAATGTTTCTTCTAAAGTCTGAAACGAATTGACTCTAGAGCCGGTGTTCTTGGCCTAGATAGAAACAACAAAAACTATAACACAGAAAACATAAGACTGAACACTCCTAGCACGATCTGTAGAATATCTCCACATCGACAGTAAAAATCGCCCTGATTGGCTGTTAAGCTAAACAAAGAACCATGTGTCCAACGGCCGTTTCCATGCCAGCAACCAGCTGTTAGATGTCGTAATCTGAATCATCAAGGCTACACTGTGCTAGAGGATTTGAAGCATTGCGGGTTTTGTGCCTTGCCATGTCCGCCAAAGCACACATATAGACGAATGACTTTTATGTCCGTTAAAACACCTACAACGGTACTTTGCGGGCAAGGGGACTGATTATATCCGCAAAAGCTTTTACAAGGGCTTCATAGCTTTTGCTCAGCTGCAGTGAAGCTGGATCTCACACTCTGATGTTGCAAGAGAGCACACATTATTTATGCCATATTAAATATGTTAAGATGGCTTAGAATGAATATTGTGAATATGAATATTGTAATGGCTTCTTCTACTGTAATTCGCAATCGCAGTTGTGACGTTCCCAACAGAGCGATCTAAAAATCCCAAACTATCCAAAATACTATTAATTTTAGTACCACGACGCGACGTTGTTGTTCCGCATTGAGACGCTGCGCTCCTCCTTAAAAATGTATTCCCGGCTTTCTGAGCTGTTGAGATATAACATAAGAGGAACACCGGCTGACGGGTCTTTTCACCAGGGTTATTGCTTCCAATATGAATCAATTGATTGAGAGTTATAGTGCAGATATATTTAAATCAGAGGGAAGTAATGTTGAATTGACATCAGTCAGTGTACCGTTATGGCGTATCTGTATGGGCTGATTGCTGACGTGTTCCCAGGAGAGTCAATGGCGCAAAATGACCGCAAACACAAAATAAATTTTAGTGGGTTTTAAAAAATGGTTTAATTTAATTAAAAACGTTACGGGATAGGAACAGGTTATAGTGGCGGTGTTTTCTAACCAAAATAATAAACTATACATTATTTCACTTGCGGTCAATTTCGGCTGAAGATCACTACTTTCGCTTGCGGTCAAAGTGCGCCACTATCTGTCCCAGGAAGTGTGTAATGGGAGAATGACACTGACAGTACCGGTACAGTGTTATCTATCTACATGTAATGCCGCATTCAAACCTATAGGCCTCATAGATTTGTCAAATAAATAATTCACAAAATTTTATCAAAAGTGACAGTTGAAAGAAAAATTGCAATTTGTATCAATCATTTTCTATAATTTATCATATTTGTTAGTTATTTGTCAAATACTTAACACAAATTTATGAAAAGTGTCAATCAAAAGAAAAGTTGTAATTTTATCGAGAACTTAGTATAACTTGCCAAAATTGTTAGTTATTTGTGAAGTATTTACAAAATATTTAAAAATTTACATGGTCTCTCGGTTTGACAAATAAAACAATCAGATATCAAGCAGACAACAAGTACTTAGTAGAACTACTATTATTTTTCACCAGGGTAGTCCGATTTCTAAGTTCTGTTGGCGCAAAGACTGTGACGGGATCCCTGAGTTGGCGAGGGAATCCCGACCGGGTTTTGTCTTGGTTCAATACGACTGTGGCTGAATGACTGAAGGCCAAAGGCCGGTTATAATAAAGGAGTTTGGTGTTAATGTTGTTAATCTCTCATAAGTATACAAGTACCAGGTTCTAATCAGTACAACAGTAATCACAATGATAGCAGACAACGACGGCGACGGTTGAAAGCAGTCCGACTTCTGCTTACCCAATATACCAATTAAAGTACAATTGACAGAGTAACGGTCATATATTACATGGGACACATTAATTACCTAGGTGTGGCCAACCAGTGGACGCGCTGTAATGGGACACATGCTGTCCCTCCATTGGTCGACCTATCCCCTGTTCCTATGCTAGCTTCTACCCTGAGATGAGCTGTGTGCTGGCATCTCTCCCTGTGGCTGGCACTGTATATTGCTAGGTGCTAATTGTTAGGTGACATTATATTTGTAATGTCACCTAATCAACCATAATTGGTAAAAAGCCACTCTCCCCATTTTCCGCTGGGTAGTGCAGCGAATTGGACACGCTTACACAGACTAAGTTCATTATTTATTACTTTGGCCATAACAAGACGATTTTCACTGGAAGGAATGAAGTGTAAATACATTAGGCCTACGCTGTTATCCTGTATTTTTTTCTTTCGAAACAGAATATCTAGGACTTATTACCACTGGGTCCAGTAGAGTCTATAGCATTCCGCATTCCGATTCATTTCTTGAACTGAGTCCCTGCCGAAAATAACCCATTTGACCCTATATCCCATGAAAATAACCAAATAACACAAATGACTAGCATGCATGCAACCAGTTGTCTATGGAACAGGTTTAGCTATCTCTTAACCCTATTAAACGCGGGGGGGGGGGGGGGGGGTCAATATGACCCCCCCCCCCGTGGTTTTTTTATTATAATTCTGAAACAAACGCAGTTGGGAATCTGAAATTTTATGACTTTTCCTAAAAATCTATTGTCTTCCTAGTAGTAAAAATCGTTTTCAAAAATATTGAAATATAGTTTTCGAGTTATAGCACCATTTTTTGACCTTAATTTTGGCACTTTTTTTGAGAAGTTATTTGAAAATTACATTTCATTAAATATGAATTGTAACATCTCTATTTTTGATTTACACCGGTTTTTTTGGTGTTAGCAATTGGATGGAATTTATATAAATTAATTTAGAAATTTCAAACTTGTTTTTTTCGGCGGGTGCCAAATTTTGGTGCAGGACCAAATTTTGAAATATGTCAATTTTGTAAATTGATTGTTTGAAACTTGGTTTTTTTACGCAATTGGGGTTTTTTGGGGTTCTGGTTTCGATGAAATATATACGAGTTGCACCAAGCGTATTAAACTTGTATTTTTCGGTGCTGTGTGCAAATTTTGGTGCTAGCACGAAATTTTGAAAATCCATTCAATAGATAAAATTGCTTGTGACAATTTATTTCTTGCGTTTTAGAGGTTTATGGAATATATAATAATCGAACTAGACATCTCAAACTTGTATTTTTCGGAAGTGGGTGCAAAATGTGGTGCTAGCACCAAATTTTGAAAACCATCAAATATATCAATTGATTGTGTTACCTGGTTTCTTGCGTTATACGGGTTTGTGAGGGTTCTGAATTCAATTGAATCAGTAAAAATTGTATAAGAGTTTTCAAACTTGTATTTATCGCTGGTGGGTGAAAGTTGTTGTGCCAGCACCAAATTTTGGAAAATAAGAAAATTGATCAGTAGATAGTATCATCTTGTTTTTTGTGTTATACGGGTTTATGAGGGTCCGGAATCCGATGGAATCACTGTGACGGGATCAAGGGATCCCGACCGGTTTGATAGGCTACGCGTCACCATATTATTGAGAAAGATAATAGTTTGTTGTTATCGCTTTGATATTCGTTATAGATATGTAAATGGATAATGGATGATAGCACAGTTGACAGAATAATATAATAGCAGTATACTGACCGGTAATGTAACATGTAGTGATGGTGACGGTGACGGTGCGAAATGTCACCGGTTTGCACTGAACTGAATGACTGAGTAAACTGGGCAACTGACCGGTAATGGGATAATATATGTATTCGTCCCTACATTACTTTGGCCTTTGTCCAGTGGATACTTTTACCCTGTTCCCATTGGTTGATGACCTACTTCACGCCTCTCACTTCTATGGGAGTGCCCCCCCCCCCCGCTCTTGGTAATCTGCCCTCTCGAGGTGGTTTGACCTCTAACCTCCCTTTGTGTGGCTTTTGGGGTGTATGTTATCCCCGTTATTGGGTGTGATACGAGATTGGTTGTTATCAATCTCGTATCTCCAATATTGCTGAAAAAGGCGCCACTTCCCAACTTTATGGGGATAGTGAGGCGGAATTGAATCCGCTGACAATCACTAAAAACAGCACTGGACATCGCAAACTTGTACTTTTTGGTGATGGGTAGGAAATTTGGTGCTAGCACCAAAATTTGCCAAATTACGCCGAAAAATACAAGTACAGTAGCAATGATCTGGCATATTAGAAATGTATTCTATTAGAAGCAGTGCCCTAGAAAACCTGAAAATGTGAATTTATAGCATCGTATAAGTGAATTAAAAATTTTGTTATAGAATTATATTCCCTAAATGCCGTGGATTTTCAAAATTTTATTTTATTCGAATTAACTTTGTAAAGATTGCTTTGAGTTCTCATTAGTATTGGTTCTATCTATTGTGTATCTATCGGTCAAGTGGTTCAGTAGCTCAGTTGGTAGAGCGTTGGAAATTATATGTGTAGTAGGTATCGAGTTCGAATCCTAGTAAGTGCGAATTATTTTTTGTGCAGAATTTCAACTCATTTAAATTAACCGCTACAAATTAATTGCATTTGTCTGTACCAATGAGACTGTAGTTATTTGATTGTAACCAATGTCGTGCAAGTTATATATTAGCTGGACCAATAGCTATCTTTAAAACCTTGTTAGAACTCATAGAACAATCGAGAATTTTCTCGATTGATTGCGGCACAAATTTAGTATATAAAGGTGCGATTCGTTCATTAGTTATCTAATCTACTCAATCTTATATTTCATTTATTCTCAGATTACATTGTATTATAATTGTATCTTTTGTAATAAAAGTCAAAAATACTAGTCACATCTCAGCTTTTCTATCTGTTTTACCATGGTCTCACTACGGTGAACAAACTCAGGGACAGGATGGCCGGCTAGAGATCGGGCCGCAGCAATGAACGGGAACATCACGGGAATGTAGACGAGAGACAACCCGCAATACCATCTAGTGTTATTCGCCCATCGCCTGAAAGGTTAGACAGCGTTCGATCCTTGCTACCTAAGTATAAGACCAAAAGATCAAAGGTAGACGTAGTGACACGCTGTAAGCCCAAAATTACATCATAGGGACTGTACTGTCTTGATTCAGGGAAAACCGCAGTAGACCTTCATATTCCTACGGGGGGAGGAGAGAGAGCAGATACTAGTACGCAGATAGGACGTAGGCACACCGGTACAAGGCATACACATTGGTTAGGGTGCAGCAAACTGTACGCTTAACTCTTGCTAAGTACAGGTGTGTGTGCGACTATTTGCAGTACGACCGTGTCTATTACATCAGAACTTGTAGGCTAGGGGGTTGCTGTGTTTTCACCTGAATTGGGATTGTACCGTTCAGGCGGTAGGGCAGTTTACGCTAGGCGCAAATAAATTGAGGCTATCAGGGATATACTAACATCTACCGTGTCCCCGCCAACGCCCTAATAGGAAGTTACCCGGACTACCTGGGTGACTAAAATTCTAGATAGGAACCAGGATAGCTATTAGTACCCGTACGCCTACAGTAGTAAACTAACACATCTCTTCTTAGTATCAGGGACCTGGTACCTAAAATTGCCGAATTCTGGGCGTAGTATTAACCTTATGCCTGAATTTGAGTCCTGGAAATACGCAAGAGGGGAAGGAACCTTATCATTCGTGAGTATTGGACCTACAAGTTATAAAATTAGAATATTCGTAAAATGCACACCGTACCCAGTAATTATATATGTGAAGGAGCAAAACTGTTTTGACCATTCAGAATTAACACACGCGCGTTAGAAATTATTAACACCTCAAAATATATAAAATTAACTTTCGTCCTTACTGCACTTTGCTCGCTAGTTAGACATCTCCAAATCTGCTCTATACCTAGCTAGCGTCCCTTTGCCCAACCATATAAATCACACCGCGGCAAAGTATACGAGCCCCTTAGTCCGTCAGTGAGTCAGCCTGATTTTAGGATTCGCTGCGCGGGATTTTGTTTTATCGAAGTTTGTCTGCTCGTAGACTGTTTTCTGCCTCACCGGTTAAAAGAGATCGATACTGCAATATATTCGCTTACTTGGGGTTTACTGTTTTGGTGAGAAGGTCGGATTTATGATTTGATTTACAAACTTTACAGTAGGATATTGCAGGTATTGTTACCGTTTCTTCCGATAGTAGGAATAGGCGTATCTCTCCAATTTAGTAGGAATATGATTATTTTAACATATTTCCTAATTTAGTAGGAATATGTTTTACTGAACTACGGTTCGGTAGGACTAAAGTTATTTGAAAATTTTGTATTTTGAGGTAAAAGTTTGTATTTGATTAGCTAAGTGCTAATTTTTTGAAATAAAATTTGATTTGAACCGCGTGTAAAATATTTTTGGAATTGAATACCGGTGTTTAAAAAGGGTTTAAATACCATATTGTACCGGTACAAAATTTTTCGTAAAGTAAAACCTAACTCTTTTGTTTTTCAGGATTCAGAACTCATTTCTAGACTGTAACGGGAGCAAGACCGTGTTTAGCAAGTTTGGGAGATAGATAACTCAACAACTTTGGTTGGGAAAATCGCGTTTCGTCCGCAACGTTAAAAACGGAAAGGTTCACGTCCGGTTTGTATCTGGGAATCTGTTTTTCTGGAGAATTATTGGAGTGGGTGAGTTCGAAAAGTTGCATAAATAAGTTAGGCATTACCGTATTAGTTAAAATTATTGTGGGTTCCACTGTCTCAAGTATTTATGCATTCCGTATGATTTCTTTGTTCATTGCTGAATTAGTCCGTATTATTGTATTTAATTTACCTTTTGATAACGCATATCGTTATCCGATTTATTTGTTATAAAATTGGCCGCTAGGCTAATTTTATTATATACTTATTCCGTGACATTTATTTGCTGTAAAATTGGCCGTTTAGGCTAATTTTATCCATCTGCTATAAAATCGGCCGGTAGGCTAATTTTATATGACTGTAATTAGTACCGTTTTATACAAATACGGTAAACTCGATACTTTGACACTCACTTCACTTGACTTACAACTACCGAAATGAGTGACAAACAAGACTATACGAAGAATACACAAACCGACTATGACTCGTGTGACGGAGATAAGTCAGCAGCGGAAGAACAACAGGGGAAGACTCGCGAGCCTACCGAACCTACACCGTGTGCGTCACCAGTACATCCAACGGGAGTACCGGATGCCGTAGTACGAGGCGACGGCAGGACCGAGGACTTTCTAACTGTTCCGCAACCTAGATATAGGGAAACGGAAATGGTAAGTTCAGCAGGAAGCACAGAAAGTGTGGTTAGAAGCGTCGGTGGATACATGGCGCATATAACCAGGAGTATTGGAGAAGGCCAACGCATATTAGACGGGTTGACCGCTCCGATGTCTCGATTCGAGTTCTACACCCTCCAGGTTAGAGTACAGAGTAAAGTATATAAGTCCGTAGATAATCTAGTTGGCCTACAAGATCTAGCTAGACAGAGACAGGACATGGATACTCAACTTAGAATCCTCGAGAAACTAATGATCACTAGAGAGAAACTGATTCAGTTTAAGTCGACGATTAGACAGATACAACAGGAACAAGCGGACCAGTTGTTAGGTGAGTCAGTTTCGGACGAATTATTACAACCCGAGGAAGAACAGGAATTGTACCGACTGGATGGACAATTGAAACATCTGACGGACCACTTACGCATGTGCGGCGAAGACGTCGGCGATTTGGAAACCGTGCCGGAATACACGAGGGAAACTTCATTCGCACAAATCGAATCGGCACCGGGAATACTAAATCAATCATTGGTAAGTATTCGTAGCGAAATCTGCGAAGGAAGTATAGTCACGTCAGAAGTTGCTCGACAACAGCAGCAGTTCTACAGACAGCAACACGAGATAGAAGAACAAGCTCAACTTCTAATGATACAAACAGCAGTAGAGGAAGAGAAAATACGTGTTGCGAATGTAGCGAGAATCTCTCATCTGCAGGAACAAGCCGAACTCGAAGCGGCCGAAATGGAAAGGTTAGAGTTGGACATTGCCCAACAAGCGGCAACGGCCGAGTTAGCGCAACGAACGGCAACAGCCGAGTTAGAGCGACAAACGGCAGCGGCAGCGGCCGAGTTAGAGCGACAAACGGCAGCGGCCGAGTTAGAGCGACAAACGGCTGCGGCAGAGTTAGAGCGACAAACGGCTGCGGCAGAGTTAGAGCGACAAAGAGTAGTTTCGGAAGCCAGAGTCGAGATGAAGACACGGCAAATAAAAGCCCAACAAGCGATACGACAAGCAGAGTTCGAGGCGCAACAACAACAAACGGAACAACGAGAAAAGGAAGTTAAACTTCGTTTCGAACTTGAGAAGAGGGCGAGAGAATTAGCCGAAACTAAGGAAAATCTGGATCTTCTAGCCCGCGATCGATCGATGAGATCTCGCGACGGACATGATTTGGACCAGTTAGAGGTAAGACATCGCCAAATTCAGGAACGGAAGAAGGAAGGAAGCGTAGGAGCACCCGGACGGGAACGACAATTAGTAAAAGACGTGTGTCAACGATTCCCACAGGTAACTCATATGTTTGCACCGGTTACGACTAAGGAACCTGTTTCGATTGCGGGTAGTAGTGATATTTCTCCTATCCATGGTGCGACGGAACACAGGTTTGTTATTCCGGACAAGTTTACACCGCCAAGAGCAACGTCGTCGCCTATTCCGAGAGTCAAGGTAAGTAACCCACCGATTACAGATCGTAGTAGTTTATTGACCGGACCTGCGCTACTGACGACAAAACAGGTGAGTCCACCTTTGACGCCTAAACCCGTTACACATTACGCTTACCCAATGACGTTTCGACCTACAAGGCCAGTTGTTTCAAATGCTGTCATTCGCCCACCGGTTCAGTTTACATCGCAATCTACGACTTCGAGGAAGACTTGTGAGCCTACCGAACAACGGAGAACAGTGGAGACGCGACCATTCAACCAGTTTACATCGCAATCTACGACTTCGAGGAAGACTTGTGAGCCTACCGAACAACGGAGAACAGTGGAGACGCGACCGTTCAACCAGTTTACATCGCAATCTACGACTTCGAGGAAGACTTGTGAGCCTACCGAACAACGGAGATCAGTGGACGATGTTCCGAAACGAGCCGTTAGAATTCGAACGACGCAACGGACGCGAGCACGTCGACCACCATATCCAGATGATAGTAGTACTTCGAGCGAATCGGATTACCCGAAACGCGAGGTATTTAGAACAGGGGCGGCCGATGAATATAAACGCGAGCGTTCAGACAACTCCTTTGCAGACAATCCTCCACAGAATACACCAACACAGAAGGCGTTACAACCAACGGACGCAATTAGTACACAACAGTTCGCCGACATTCTGCGACCAGTTGTCAACAAGTTGGCTCAGATCGAGGAGCGTCTGGAGGAAGTTCAAACCGATAGTTCGAGGAACACCGAATTCGAACACAATAGACACCCGAAGGCACCACAAAGACCGGTACCTTCAAACCCCACATCGTATCAGGGAAAAGCGCCTAGAAGGGAGAACATCAACCAGGTTACCAACCAAGGACGCGAAACTCTGAACGTTGCCGAGGAGATAGCGAAATTCGCAGCCAGACAGGGATTGCCGGTACAACAACCACCGAAGTTCTCCGGTAGCTCAAAACACTGGCATACCTTCGTAGACTATATTGAATCCCAGATCGCCGTGTGCGCCTTTACATCACGAGAGAAGTTCAATTACTTGCTCCAAACGTTGTCAGGAGAACCTAAACGTTTGGCGGAGACTTTCGTCGGTGTACCAGACGCTTTCGAACTAGCGTACGATCGTTTGACTTCGATATACGGAGGTACAGTGAGTATGGCCAGGTCAGTAATAGAAGAACTCTGTAAGGGAGGGGCTATCACTAAACCCGTCGACTTACTAAAACTAGCTGACGAAATCAAGAACGCTATCACTACCTTAAGATCAATTGGACAACTTGATTACGGGAATACCCCTACAGTCCTATTAAAGATAATAGGACGACTCCACCATCGACTTCGTCGGGAGTGGAGGAAGGTCGAATACCAGCGAGAGGAGCGAGGAGGATTCCTGAAATTAGAAGATGTGTACCTTTTAATATCCAGGGAGGCGGTAGTAGAAACTCGATCTAACTATACCGACCAGCACATCGTGGCAGAAGGAATCACACTGCCATCCTCCAACCGACAAAAACCCCAGACAACATCCACAAAGACGGCCACTTACGCCACACCGACGGAATCACGACAATTCTCAGACGGTAATAGAGTATCTGCGCCCATTGGGACGAAACAGACGAGACAGCAACTCAGCGCCGACTTCAACGGCTGCCAATACTGCGAACATTTAGGTAAGCGGTATATTGGTCACAAGTTACGAGGTTGTCGACAATTTCGCGAGTTGAACTCAGAAGAACGACGGCTGCAGATACGGCCACTGGACTCTTGTTGGCGGTGTACGCGACACGGACACGTCCGTAAGGATTGCCCAAATACCGACACTTGTCCATCCTGTGGACGCAACCACGACGGTCTGCTCCACACAGACAGCCACACGCCGACGAAACGCTTCGCCAGGGAACACCCGGAAGCAGCAGCGAGATGTGATGCGGCTTACCGAAAACGAGAATCGAAAACGACTCCGACTTTCGTGACCCATATAGAGGATTGCTTTTCAGAACAATCCGGATCGTCGGACGAAGAATCAGACGACGACGAATATTCTAATGGAGACGAACAACCGTCAATCGCGCTCCTGACCACTGACCAACTGAAGGGATTCAGTGTAATCCCGATTAAAGTTACTGGCACAAAAGGGAGTAAGAGGATTTACGCGATTCTAGACTCAGCCTCATCTCACAGTTACGTGGATGAAAAGATAGCTGACGTCGTAACGGATCTCAGACAAGGTAAACACGTCAGTTATACAGTAAGTAGTATGCACGGCCAGCGTGCAATACCAGTGACACGAGTTAAGTTGGACTTAGACTCTCTTCTTCCAAAATCGCAACACAGCGAGAGGGAGAGGTCTTTGTTGCCCTTTAGAGATCTAACCTTTGCGGCCACGAAGGACTTTAGTAACCTACTAGGTCCAGTGCCGGAACAATCTCTGGAGGACCGTAAGTATTTCAGACACCTTGGTGTACCCGAATGTCCTGTCAATTATAGATCGGTAGCAATGCTGATCGGGACGGACCAATTCAACCTACATCAGGTGTGGGAAACCAGACCATCGGCAGTTGTAGCAGGAAACGCATACGCCTGCAGAACGCCGATAGGGTGGTATACTCGAGCGCCTGTGCGCACACTAGACGTAAGTGACGAGGAAGACGATGTACAGAGTACATGTAGTTTATTAACTACAAATTCAATTCATTCCTTTTCACACGACGTGAACCATACTACACTACAGTCGACAAAACATGACAGACGTGTAACTAGTATGATAAGTCACAAGGAGCAGCTAACCCACAAGGTGAGTTTAGAACTTGGGGAGAAGACGAGTCAGCTAGAGATTCCATCGACGACAGATGATAGGCTTGCGAGTCTACCTACCCCAATAACCTCAACAGTGCCCGTCGATATCGACGATGACGCGTTGAAAATTCATCAGTTGGAACAAGCCGCCTTGGACAAAGAATTAACGGAGAAGACTATCAGGTGGTTAGAACAAGATACAGCTGAACCTGGTAGCTACGACCCTTGTATGTCGGAACAGGAGAAACAATCTCTAAAGATCATGGAGGATACTATCCGACAGACGGAGGACGGACATTACGAGGTGGGTATGTTATGGCGTAGCCAAAGTCCTAAACTTATAAATAACTACCCACTGGCTTTAAGACGTCTACACTCAATCCGACAACGTCTATTAAAGGACGAGAAAGCCCATCTGCAGTATAACACTCAGATGGAGACGTATTTGACGAAGGGATACGCTATCCGAATGACTAACCCGGAGCGAGTGACCGACCAGACATACTACCTGCCACATCACTATGTGAGACATCCCGATAAACCAGACAAAGTACGTGTAGTCAATGACTGTGCGGCTCTGTTTGAGGGAATGTCCCTCAATAGTGAGTTGATGGATGGACCGAACATGAATAATTATCTTATGGGGGTGATTATGCGCTTCCGTCAGCGTCAAGTAGCCTTTACTTGCGACGTTGAAGCGATGTTTCACCAAGTAAAAGCGTTAGAGCGAGACAGAGACAGTTTGCGGTTTCTCTGGTATCCGGAAGGGGACTTAAGTCTACCACCAGCGACTTACCAAATGCAAGTTCGCGTTTTCGGTGCCAGAGACAGCCCGAATTGTACGATGTACGCCTTGAAGCAAGCCGCTAGAGATCAGAAACATCTGTATGACCCAGAGATAATTAGAATTGTAGAACGTGACTTTTACGTTGATGACGGTTTACAAAGTTGCGACACAGTAGAACGTGCTACAACAGTAGCACATCAATTACGGGACTGCTTGGCGAGCGGAGGTTTTAACCTCACCAAATTCGCCTCAAACAGTGCCGAATTAGTTGACTCATTCGGAACTACTGAGCGTGGAGGTGGTGACATAGACCTAGAGTTCGAACCACTACCGACGACTAAGGTGTTGGGGCTCTTTTGGGACCCAAACACAGACAACTTTCGAGTGAAGGTGAGACTGGACAGTCAAGGAAACACACTGACCAAGAGATCATGCTTGTCAAAGTTGAGCCGATTGTTCGACCCGTTAGGATTCATCAGTCCAGTGATACTGCAAGCCCGCATTTATATGCGCAGTATATGGAAGGATGGACTAACGTGGGACGAGCCGATCTCATCAGATCAAGTGGACTTATGGAAGACCTGGGAGGCGGAATTGTCTTCGTTAGAGGATTATTCCATACCCAGGGTTTACTTTCCATTACAGAGTACATTTCCTGACAACTTGGAACTACACTGTTTTTCCGACGCCAGTGACAACGGGTTTGGTGTGGCAGCGTATTTGCGCAGACAAGTAGAATCAGACGAGTTCGATGTTTCGCTCATTACTTCTAAGGCTAAGACCATGCCTACTAAGTATATGACGACACCACGAGCCGAGCTACAAGCCGCGACCCTGTCAACCACCATCGTGAACCTCATACAGACAGAACTACAGTCGAGTTTACAGATATTTTATTGGACTGACGCGACGTTGGTTTTATTTTACATAAACAACGACACACTCGAATTCAAGACATTCGTAGCTAACCGTCGCGCAGAGATTCTAGACCGTTCGATAAAAGAGGATTGGCGACATTGTCCCGGACCACAAAACCCAGCTGATATTGCGTCGCGAGGAATGATGCCTGAGGAATTCTGTAAACCGGAGAACAAAGAGTTTTGGCAACACGGACCCCAGTTCTTGCAGAAATCGACACAAGATTGGCCTCCGTTATACGACAACAAGTCCAACACCATTCCTAAGGACGCCGAAATCAAGAAACCAAAAAAGGGGAAGACAAAGAAAAGGACGACAGCGACAAAACTCAAGAAAAAACCGAAGGCGAAATGGAAGGATATAACTTCAAAGGTCAAGAGAGGAAGACTTGCGAGCCTTTCTACACCAGACATATCGCCAGACGGTCAACCAGACACGTTACCAGACGATCAACCAGATACGTTACTAGACAGTCAACCAGGCATTCTACTAGACGTTAGTAACGCACTGACAAACAGTAAAGCCGCAGTTTCCCTATTGGAGCGGCCTTCTATTGACAAACAACCAGATACGTTACCAGACGTATCGCCAGACACACTACTAGACAGTCGACTAGACACTAGTAATGTATTGACTAACAATAAAGCCGCAGTTTCCCTATTGGAGCGGCCTTGTATTGACAAACTACCAATTTTGACACACTTGAGCAACCATAAGCACGGTGAAACCTCATGTATTACAGATGTGGGTAGTACCTACGCTAATGTAAATACAGGTGTTACTTTGCGCTCAAGAGACATACCGAACTTACAACCTACGTGTGAGACCTGGGATTAATGTCGGCAGAAAAATAAGTTTACCGAAACCTGCTGACCCCATAGAGTTCAAACCACCATTAACGATCGACTTACAAAGTACCGACAATCAAGGTAAGAAGACAAAGAAGGACAAATTACTTGTAGACCCGGACGGATCAACAGTCAACAAGGGAATACTTACCGGCGGACCCGTGGGCCCTTCTAGTAATTCAAAACCTTCCAAGTTCTCCATTGACTTACCTGATGACGTCACAAATACTTATGTCGACCGTATTGTAAACCTAACAGATTCTTGGTCAAACGCTTGCCGAAAATTAGCGTGGATTGTACGTTTTGTACAATACGTTAAAGGCAAACGTGACTTCACACGTCGACTTACATTGGCTGAGATTGACAGGTGTGAGATTAAATTAATTCGCCATTACCAACTGAGATATTTCGCGCGCGAATTCACATCTATAAATCAAGGTCAACCAATCAAGTCGTCACCGATACTGAGTTGGAGTCCGATTATTTATAATGGCTTAATTTGTCATAAATCTCGGCTTCAAAACATTGACTTTAACACGAACTTTAGGTACCCAATAATAATACCGCAACATCACGAACTACAACGTGCAATGATACTGGACGCACATTTACATCTGAAACACGCTGGAAGACACCACTGTCTTTCCTACTTACGTACTAGATTTGTATTAATTAGACCCAGTAAAGCATTAAGTTCAGTGACACGTACGTGTATTATTTGTAAAAAGGTACATTCTAGAATAGGTACCCAAGAAATGAGTGAACTACCACAAGCACGACTTCAAGCATTCAGACCACCTTTTACAGAGACTGGAATTGATTGCTTTGGTCCCATACATACTAAACGTGGACGTATACTAGTAAAACGCTGGGGACTGATTTTCACATGTATGTCCAGTAGGGCAGTTCACATTGAACGTGTGATGGATCTTTCCACCAACGCGTTTATACTAGCACTGCGGCGATTTATCGCTAGACGCGGACTAGTAAAATGCTTGTACTCAGACCAAGGGACAAACTTTGTTGGTGCTCGGAATGAGATTGCTAGAGCCTTTAAGAAATTAGATCATGATCAAATCTCAAACGAACTGCAACCTCACAAGATTGTTTGGAAGTTCAATCCTCCAGATAGTCCTTGGAGAGGCGGAGTCTGGGAGAGACTGATTAGATCTATAAAGACAGCAATGGCAAAGGTCATTCCAGTAAACCACATATTAACAGACGACCAACTGACAACATTGTTTGTTGAAATCGAGGCAATACTAAATACTAGACCAATAGTATTAGTACCCGATGACAAACAATCTCAGTTTGCTTTGACACCGGCACACCTGCTTATGCAGGCACCGACCACATTGACGCCGATTTCCATTCCAATGGAAAGCGATAGCTACGGTAGAAAAGCGTGGAAAATCACGCAACTACTAGCTAACAAATTCTGGGAAATATGGCAAAACCATTATTTGCCCTCTATTTCTGCCAGAACAACTGGTACAATAACACCCGCGCATTAAAGCCGGGAGATCACGTGCTGTTGGCAGAAGTGAATCTAAAAAGACGCTTCTGGATAACAGGTGTCATTTTAGCCACACATCCATCTATGGATGGAGTGACAAGAACTGTGACGGTACGGACAATTGACGGTCGTACAGTAGACAGACCGACTCAACGTCTCGTACTTCTTGAAGAGACTCGTAACGAGTCTGGAGACTACAAATCTCCACCTAATACTAGTAAATAATTAGGAGTTTACAAATAGATTTCCACGTACCTGTACACCGTAGTAAGGACAGCGGTAGAATTCCATTGTCTTTATATGTGAACATTGAGGGTAGTACCCTTATGTGTCACATAGGAGCGGGATTTGTAGGTATAAGAAATGGAATTCTACTTGGAACTCACAATATTGAGACATTTTCGAAATTTTAGACAATCCATTTGGATTTGAAAAATTTTTAAAATTTTCTCCAGTGAATAGATTTCAGGGTACAGTCGGGTGGAACTTAAAATTAGAGAAACAAGAGAGGAAGACTTGCGAGCCTTTCTTAAAATTTTAATTAAATTTTACACGGTCTTGTTTCAATAAGTTACGTCAAAATAGACTCCCCTATATTTATTACTAATTCTTGACTGCTTATTTTCTGATAATAGTTTGGGATCAAAAAGTGAGTATTTTAGACTCACGGCCAGTTTAGCCCAAATTCGTTTTTACTTCGGCAAAAAATTTTAGATAAGAAGCAGCGTGTCATTAAAGAAACCCTAGATCTTAGGCTATGGGTAGGAGGTTAGAGCGTTGTCGAGCCCAAAGGGCAGACGAAACTCTCACGTCTCCTCACAACTAACTACAAACTCTGTTGTATTCCCTCTAGTAGTAATGATTATGTAACTACACCCTAATTATGGAGAAAGGGATACAAGGAGAGCCGAGATGGGGATATGATATCCAAGAGGAGGCAGCAGCGCCATTCGAAAGATTTGGAGCCAAGGATTATACTATATTTGGTATAAAAGAATTATCGGAAAGTACAGCGAAACTCGCGAGAACTAAATATGACTCGAATGTATTAAAGAGAAGGCAAAACGCATTGAACGAAAGAATCGAAAGTTTGCGCCAAACCTTCAACGAACTTTACCCGTACGATGCTTTGTGTGATACGGGAGACATTAGCGAAGACCCCGATACTGAAATTAGTCGTTTGTATCATACCATGCAATACCTAAAGGCGCACGAACCTATGCCCGCGGTACGAGATGAATTCGATGGAATGCATCTTTACAGACGAACTCGAGGGGACGATAGAGAAACCAAGGAAGCATTTTCAGTTTATAAACTTTATTATCAATGCGGTTCTTGTATGCGCGAACAACGAAATGCGATTCCGATGCGTTTGAATAAGGAAAATCCCGAACCGATATTGGCGAGGTGTTCGAACCATCAACAACTATGTTACCTTATGAAGGAGAACGTATTGTGGAAATTACGGATGAATCACGGCAGACGCGCGCGCCTATCGGTCACCTCGGTGATGATTTCAAAGTAACTACTACGATCGCCGACGATCCTTTAGAGGAACTTCTTGAGATAGAAAGGAACCTCCCGAAGAAATCTCAGACGGAGATTCGACAACTTGAAGCAACAGATGCTATAGTTTGTATACAACCTTCAGAAACCTACCAACCCATAGACCCAGATGATTACGATTATAGTATGGGAGGAAGCGCTCGACCGATTGGAGATCTTATATACGAACGAGTGTGGTACCCTGCCAATACGATGTGTAGTAAATGTGGCGTCGCTGGACATCATATGGCAAAGTGCAGTGGAAAGCACATTACTACGACTCAGCTAATCTGTGGATGGTGTGGGGATCAAGGGTCTCATACCTTTTATACTTGCTGGAGATTTATGGCTCAATGTACTTACTGCAATATAAAGGGACATCGAGCATCTGAATGCCAACTGAGAGATATACCTTATGAACACGAATCTGTAAAACTTGTGAGGAAGTTATTTGATGAGTGGGAAGATTTAGCCGACGAACATGTATCGGCACAGAGAAGACGGTTTCCGATGAGAGCGCATCTCGGATTTTGGGCGGTAAATCCCCAGACGATGATGTCGGAAGGATATATCTCCGCTATGCCCCAATATGACGAACTTATCGAGGTTGTTGATATTTTGCCCCACGACAGCGGATTCCGAGTGGTGCGCGAGTATCTGTTACAGATTCACCCGGATAACAAAAACACGTGGAATTTTCAGAAAGTCGTAAATCGTATCACGTATGGTGAATTTGATCGTTTCCGAACCGAAAAGCGGAATAAAGGAGCTTGGTTAACCGTCGCATGGGCGTACCGAGCCGCGTTTTACCACAAACGTATACGAGCGAGCGTATTCGAGGAAGAAGAGGTCCTAGAGGCGACGAATATATCAGCCACTCCGGTTGCGCCGTCTGCACGTCACCCTCGGGAGGACGGGCAGGGTAGGATCATACGGGTCCAGAAAGTGGGCCAACAATTGAAGAAAATTATTAATGTAGAAGAACGCAAGGGAGTTGAGCCGACTATTCGAGTTACTCGGGATACGGTATCACTTCCAAGAGAACCAGTAGGAGGATCGGGACATACACCAGCTGATCAACAGGGGGCGCAAGCTACTCTTGGGTCTGCGTCGTCCGCTTCTCACGCGTTCCCAGACGTTCTACCAACTGTAGTGACAACTGATCGGTCACGAGGAATTGGTCGAGGTTTTGGGATGCCAAATAGACGAATTTGTGAGGAAATAGTTGCACCGTCTCTCAACGTCCCAAGTAAACCAGTGACTCGCCCCATTAGTCCCATATCGCGAGCAAAGTCACCTGTGCGCAGTTTTCGAGGACGCGGCAGGGCTCGATCAACTAAGCGATAAAAGGGAGGGCAAGGGTGGACGGAAGACTCGTGGGCCTTTCTTATGATTTGTGATTTATTTGAATTATATGTTTTTATATTTACGAAAGCTATTTAGTAAACTTATATTTTATATTTGTGCTTATTCCAAACTTATGCAATTTGTATTGTTCCGAATTTATGAAATTTAGAAAGTTTAGAAGGAACTTATATTTGAAAGATTTATGTTTCATATTTGAGATGCAAAGGTTTATATTATTCTAAACTTATGCAGTTTATATCTATATTTAGTAAGACTACCCAAAGAGAGTTTATATTTGTAAGAATTTATATTTATATTTGTAATTATTCCGAACTTATACAATTTATATTATTCCAAACTTATGCAATTTGTATTGTTCCGAATATTATGCAATTTATATTTTATAAGCAGTATTTGTACCATAAAGAGAAAGTTTTATAGACAGAAAATTTTGTGCTCAGAAAGACTCATATTTGTAATTATTCCAAACTTATGCAATCTACATTTAGGTACGAAAGTATTTGTAATTACTTGAATTTATGCAATATTTGAGATGCAATAGTAGATGGAAGACTTGCGAGCCTTTCTTATTGTTTTCATTTATTTGTATTTGTAATTGTTTGAATTTATGCAATATCTGAGATGCAATAGATTTATATTGGTGAATTTAATTTAGATTTATATTGTACTTACTTAGTAAAGCCTTAAATACGTAAAGTTTGAATTTGTAATTATTTTGTATCGAATCATTACGTAGAAAGGAAGTATTGTTTGAAATTTAATTGTAAATATGTAAGTACGCCCTAAGTATTCTATAGTTTGATTGATTATTGGTGAAAACCGTATATTTTATGCACGATAATATCCTGTTTTCATGGAGCGGTATAGAATTATATTCCCTAAATGCCGTGGATTTTCAAAATTTTATTTTATTCGAATTAACTTTGTAAAGATTGCTTTGAGTTCTCATTAGTATTGGTTCTATCTATTATGCATCTATCGGTCAAGTGGTTCAGTAGCTCAGTTGGTAGAGCGTTGGAAATTATATGTGTAGTAGGTATCGAGTTCGAATCCTAGTAAGTGCGAATTATTTTTTGTGCAGAATTTCAACTCATTTAAATTAACCGCTACAAATTAATTGCATTTGTCTGTACCAATAAGGCTGTAGTTATTTGATTGTAACCAATGTCGTGCAAGTTATATATTAGCTGGACCAATAAGCTATCTTTAAAACCTTGTTAGAACCCATAGAACAATCGAGAATTTTCTCGATTGATTGCGGCACAAATTTAGTATATAAAGGTGCGATTTCGTTCATTAGTTATTCTCTCAATCACTTTATATCATTATCTTTCAGATTTATTCTGTCGTGCTTAGTTTATTCTCAGATTACATTGTATTATAATTGTGTCTTCTGTAATAAAGTCAGAATATTCTCTCAGCTTTTCTGTTTTACTATGGTTTCACTACGGTGAACAAACTCGGGGACAGGATGGCCAGCTAGAGATCGGGCCGCAGCAATGAACGGGAACATCACGGGAATGTAGACGAGAGACAACCCGCAATACCATTTAGAGTTATTCGCCCATCGCCTGAAAGGTTAGACAGCGTTCGATCCTTGCTACCTAAGTGTAAGACCAAAAGATCAAAGGTAGACGTAGTGACACGCTGTGAGCCCAAAATTACATCATAGGGACTGTACTGTCTTGATTCAGGAAAAAACCGCAGTAGACCTTCATATTCCTACGGGGGGAGGGAGGGAGAGAGAGCAGATACTAGTACGCAGATAGGACGTAGGCACACCGGTACAAGGCATACACATTGGTTAGGGTGCAGCAAACTGTACGCTTAACTCTTGCTAAGTACAGGTGTGTGTGCGACTATTTGCCGTACAACGGTGTCCGTTACATCAGAACTTGTAGGCTAGGGGGTTGCTGTGTTTTCACCTGAATTGGGATTGTACCGTTCAGGCGGTAGGGCAGTTTACGCTAGGCGCAAATAAATTGAGGCTATCAGGGATATACTAACATCTACCGTGTCCCCGCCAACGCCCTAATAGGAAGTTACCCGGACTACCTGGGTGACTAAAATTCTAGATAGGAGCCAGGATAGCTATTAGTACCCGTACGCCTACAGTAGTAAACTAACACATCTCTTCTTAGTATCAGGGACCTGGTACCTAAAATTGCCGAATTCTGGGCGTAGTATTAACCTTATGCCTGAATTTGAGTCCTGGAAATACGCAAGAGGGGAAGGAACCTTATCATTCGTGAGTATTGGACCTACAAGTTATAAAATTAGAATATTCGTAAAATGCACACCGTACCCAGTAATTATATATGTGAAGGAGCAAAACTGCTTTTGACCGTTCAGAATTAACACACGCGCGTTAGAAATTATTTACACCTCGAAATATATAAAATTAACTTTCGTCCTTACTGCACTTTGCTCGCTAGTTAGACATCTCCAAATCTGCTCTATACCTAGCTAGCGTCCCTTTGCCCAACCATATAAATCACACCGCGGCAAAGTATACGAGCCTCTTAGTCCGTCAGTGAGTCAGCCTGATTTTAGGATTCGCTGCGCGGGATTTTGTTTTATCGAAGTTTGTCTGCTCGTAGACTGTTTTCTGCCTCACCGGTTAAAAGAGATCGATACTGCAATATATTCGCTTACTTGGGGTTTACTGTTTTGGTGAGAAGGTCGGATTTATGATTTGATTTACAAACTTTACAGTAGGATATTGCAGGTATTGTTACCGTCTCTTCCGATAGTAGGAATAGGCGTATCTCTCCAATTTAGTAGGAATATGATTATTTTAACATATTTCCTAATTTAGTAGGAATATGATTATTTTAACATATTTCCTAATTTACACAACAATATTAATAGGGAGATAGGATACTTATCTCTCCACTCAGAATGTCACAGATAGGGGGTGTTCCAATGCAATCAAAATTCATTTATCTCCAGCAGAAAGACGTAGCAAATAACAGCTAATTACTTCTATAAATGTAAGTGTTACCTTTTCTTTTGACTTTCGTTTAAGATTCTCTATCTCGTGGAGTGGGTTAGAAGTTATAAATATTAAAATCGATATGGTTATAGTAAAGAATCAGAGGATATTTTGATCAATTATTGCAGAAAAACACGAAGGATTTTGACAGGGCTTTAATACTTCTTTATGTTCATGAAATAGCTGAGATATTTGAGGTGAATTATAGTATTATAAGTTAACTTCAGCTCCAGTCACTTTGGCAATACGATGAAACAATAATAAATATTCTAGAACACAACAATATTAATAGGGAGATAAGCTACTTATCTCTCCACTCATACAACCACAGATAGGGGGTGTTCTGACACAATCAAAATTCATCCATCTCCAGTGGAAAGACGTTGCAAATAATTGCTGATTACTGCTATAAATGTAAGTGTTACCTGTTCTTTTGACTTTCATTTAAGATTCTCTATCTCGTGGAGTGGGTTAGAAGATATAAATATTAAAATCGATATGGTTATAGTAAAGAATCAGAGGTTATTTTGATAAATTATTGCAGAAAAATACCAAGGATTTTGACATGGCTTTAATACTTCATTATGTTCATGAAATAGCTAAGATATTTGAGGTGAATTATTGTATTATGAGTTAACTTCAGCTCTAGCAACTTTGGCAATACGATGAAACTATAAAAAATATTCTAGAACACAACAATATTAATAGGGAGATAGGATACTTATCTCTCCACTCAGAAAGCCACAGATAGGGGGTGTTCCAACGCAATCAAAATTCATCCATCTCCAGCGGAAAGACGAAGCAAATAACAGCTGATTACTTCTATAAATGTAAGTGTTACCTGTTCTTTTGACGTTCATTTAAGATTCTCTATCTCGTGGAGTGGGATAGAAGTTATAAATATGAAAATCGATATGGTTTTTGTAAAAAATCAGAGGATATTTTGATAAATTATTGCAGAAAAACACCAAGGATTTTGACATGGCTTTAATACTTCATTATGTTCATGAAATAGCTGAGATATTTGAGGTGAATTATTGCATTACATAATAACTTTAGCTCCAGCCACTTTAGCAATACGATGAAACTATAATAAATATTCTAGAACACAACAATATTAATAGGGAGATATGCTACTTATTTCTCAACTCAGACAGCCTCAGATAGGGGGTGTTCTGACACACTCAAAATTCATCCATCTCCAGCGGAAAGACGTAGCAAATAACAGCTGATTACTTCTATAAATGTAAGTGTTACCTGTTATTTTGACTTTCATTTTAGATTCTTTATCTCGTGGAGTGGGATAGAAGTTATAAATATGAAAATCGATATGGTTTTTGAAAAAAATCAGAGGATATTTTGATAAATTATTGCAGAAAAACACCAATGATTTTGACATGGCTTTAATACTTCATTATGTTCATGAAATAGCTGAGATATTTGAGGTGAATTATTGTATTATGAGTTAACTTCAGCTCTAGTCACTTTGGCAATACGATGAAACTATAAAAAATATTCTAGAACACAACAACATTAATAGGGAGATAGGATACTTATCTCTCCACTCAGAAAGCCACAGATAGGGGGTGTTCCAACGCAATCAAAATTAATCCATCTCCCTCGGAAAGACGTAGCAAATAACAGCTGATTACTGCTATCAATGTAAGTGTTACCTGTTCTTTTGACGTTCATTTAAGATTCTCTATCTCGTGGAGTGGGATAGAAGTTATAAATATGAAAATCGATATGGTTTTTGAAAAACATCAGAGGATATTTTGATAAATTATTGCTAAAAAATACCAAGGAATTTGACATGGATTTAATACTTCATTATGTTCATGAAATAGCTGAGATATTTGAGGTGAATTATTGTATTATGAGTCAACTTCAGCTCTAGTCACTTTGGCAATACGATGAAACTATAATAAATATTCTAGAACACAACAATATTAACAGAGAGATAGGCTACTTATCTCTCCACTCAGACAGCCACAGATAGGGGGTGTTCCAATGCAATCATTCTATTCTCTAATCCACATTCTGGCCTACTCTGTGGGCCTGTACAGTACAGCAGTATGCGTCGCGTGGCCACACAATTTACCCAGCTGTACTCATATGCCCCCCTCTCACTACTAACTGCTAACTAATATCTATATCATATATACCCTTCTACCTCTTACTCTCTCTCTTACTAACAGTACTACGTACCCTCTAACTCTTCTCTAACTAACGGTACTACGTACCCTTTAACTCTCTAACTAACGGTACTACGTACCCTCTAACTCTCTAACTAACAGTACTACGTACCCTCTAACTCTCTAACTAACGGTACTACGTACCCTCTAACTCTCTAACTAACGGTACTACGTACCCTCTAACTCTCCAACTAACGGTACTACGTACCCTCTAACTCTCTAACTAACGGTACTAAGTACCCTCTAACTCTCTAACTAACGGTACTACGTACCCTCTAACTCTCTCGTACCTCCTAACTAACTAACTAACTCTAGGTACTACGTACCTCTTAACTAACTAACTCTAGGTACTACGTACCTCTTACTGGCTAACTTCTGCCTACTAACTGCGTACCTATTATGTACTATTATTTTATTTTTTTTTTTTTTTTAAATTTTTTGTGTGGGAAGGGCGTCTCAATCCCACCGTCCTCAGTCCAAATCTTGGACGACTAAACTCTTCTCTAACTCCACTAAGGTGCCCCTTCTAACAGACAGCATTTCCCTACAGCTCTCCTGTAGGTTTTTCTGTCCTTCGCACCTATCTTACCACCTATCCGCACTTCTACCGATCGGACTCTTCCGTCCTCATCGGAGTAAGTGCCTACAACTCTCGGCAACCGCCACTGGTTGTTGATGATAGTATCATCCGTAACGATTACGAGATCTCCCTCTCTTAACTCCCTATTCGGCTTCCTCCACTTGCTTCTTTTATGGAGCGTGGGTAGGTATTCTTCGACCCACCTCCTCCAATACTCTGCGCTTATTGCTTTAGCGACTTTCCAACTCTGGCGGGAGTGTATGTCACCTGGGTCTACACCCCGCATATCGATGGTCGCTGGCCTTTCCATTAGAAAATGGCTAGGTGTCAGCACGTCTAGTGACTCAGGGTCATCATTCTCCGGATATAGCGGTCTGCTATTAATGATCCCCTCGCACTTCGCAAGCACTGTCCGTAAGACGTCCTCAGTGACCATGTGGGTGTTCATTAGCTTCGTCATTAGACGCTTTGAACTGCCCACCAGTCTCTCGACGCATCCCAGTGTATGCGGTGCATACGGCGTCCTTCTCTCCCACTTTACTTGTCGTCGTCTCATGGCCGCCCTGACTTCCTCCCCTTCCAAGATGTCCAAGGCCTCTGCCATCTCATTCTCTGCGCCCACAAAGTTGGTGCTGTTGTCGCTGTATATCACTGCGATCGTCCCACCTTTGCGGTCTCTAAACCTTTCTAAGGCATTAATGAATGCTGATGCGGTTGCATCTTGGGCGAGTTCTATCCCTACCGCCCGCGTGTTGTTACATACGAAGATGATACCGTAGCGTTTCTCCGTGTGCCGCATCACCTTGATCCTTATCGGCCTGAACATGTCCACACTGCAATGCGTAAATGGCGGGTCGTGCTGTCTTACTCTACTCGCTGGTAGTGGCGCCATATCTTGTATGGCTCGCTCCTTCTTCGCTCGTCGGCAGGTCTGGCACTGCCCCACTACCGCTTTTACCTTCTTCCTCAACTGTTTGACCCAAAAGGTCCTCCTTATCTCCGTGAGAGTTCTGTTGGTGCCCCCGTGCAATATCGACTTATGGGAGTCCCAGATAATCTGGTGGACTATTGGCGATCCTGTGGGAATAATGAGGGGTTTCGGTGGTACCATTATGCTGTTGTTGTATCCCACCCTAGAATTCATTACTAGAATCCCGTCTTCATTAAGTTGTGGCGACAGCGTGATCAGCTCGCTCTCCCTTCGGAGGTGCTGTTGGTTACCGACGCGTTCCACCTCGTCGCCGTAGTTCTTCCGTTGTTCATAGCGGATGACCGCCTTGGCCGCTCCTTCCAGATCTATGGATGTCCTGATCTTCTTGCCTTTGCCGACTCCCGCGAGGAAATTCCCGAAGGCTCTCCAGTACGCCACTAATTTCTTGGTCTTATACCAACTAGAACTGTAGCTGAGGAGTTTATCCGTCGGGTCATCGCATAGTTCTTGCTTTGGTTGCACGTCCCTAATCTCCCTCACCATCTGGGAGTATATCTCTTCTCCCTCTGAATCTCCTTCTTCTCCCTCTGACACTACTTCTGAGCCCGGGTCCACCTTTCTCATCGGCGGCCAGGCCTCCTTATCGCTCAGAAATTGTGGCCCATGTTGCCACAATACTTCCTTCTTCAAGAAAGTGTGGCATACCACGCCCCTCGACAACAAGTCCGCTGGGTTCTTGTCCGTTGGGCAGTAGTGCCACCTTTCCAGTTCTGTGGTCGCCCTTATTTCGTCCACTTTATTTGCGACGAATATTGGGTATCTTGTCCTTTCGTTATGTAGCCAACCAAGCACTACCATGGAGTCCGTCCAGTAGTGTGTCTCCACTATGTTGGGAATAGTATCCACTAGGTAGGCTGTGGCTCTAACTCCTAGTCTCGCAGCTGTCAATTCTAACTTGGGAACTGATGCTGAATCTGGCGGCGTTGACTTTGCTTTGCTAAAGGCCAGTCTGGGCTTATGAGCCCCCTCTCGTTGTACTAAATAGAGTGCCGCTCCGTACGCCTCCAACAACGCATCGGAGAACATGTGTAGGTCCAGATTCGTCACGTTCCCATCCGGGAAATACACCCGTGGCATGTTGTATGTTCCCATCTTCTCCAAGTCTCCTGTCCACTTACTCCACTGTTTCTTGATTTCCTCTGGTACCTCTACGTCCCACTCATCCTTCAATTTGTATACTCTCTTGAGTATCTGTTTCCCCGTGACTAATAATGGGGATGCTAGACCTAGGGGATCGTATATCCTTGCTATATACGATACATAGCCCCTCTTCGTGTGGATGTCTGCACCCTCCTGGCTCAGCTGATACTTCAGTTCGTCTGTTTCCCTGTTCCACACGATTCCCAATGCCTTCTGTTGAGATTCTGTTCTCTTGTTCGCCATGTCCTGCCCTTTGGCTGTTGTGGGATTATCCATGGTCGATTCTGGTCTCTTGTCCTCTATCGCCTTGATAAATTCTTCCGAACTGGACGGTCAGGGCCCTAAACCGATTAGGTTCTCTGTTCGCAGAACACCGAACACTATTCCGGCCACGGAACTAGTCCAGCAGAATGCCTTTATAGAATCCTGGGATTTGTGGGACGAGAGGATCTCAGCAACTAAGCGAAAACGAACAATAGGATGTTCCTAGACCCCCCCCCCCCAAAAATTTATCTAGAAGACTTTTTCCCATATACATTACGTTTCAAAAGTCTACGGTTCTCCGGCTAGGGCCAATTTGAGTCAAAAAGTCAGCCTCCCTAGCAACCTCGTTGCTATGCGTACAAGTCCAGAACCGCTAATGCTACGGACTTGGGACCGACGCCAAACTGTAGGCAGCATATGAGTTTACATTGAGGGAGTCTTTTGTGGAGGTGCCCAATCATGATCTTGACCATGATCAGCAAAGATCAGTTTTGATCAGGGATCGGACACTCAAGGCTTGCTCCAATCGAAAACCTTAACATTACAAAAAGATTCAGCGACCCCACATTAGTCATGATTCCCGTTAAAAGATTTTAAAAAAAAGTGAATTCTTCCCGGTCAAAACGCAAGATCATGATCGCACAAAGATCGGACTTCGTAAAATCGTAACTAAGCATTTTGGATATAAACAATTACTGTAGGAAACGTTCAGAACACCGCCCTGAGTCGATTAAAAAAAAATTGGCTCGATCAGACAACCGGTTCTCGAGATCTGATACCTGATCATTAAAGATCATATTTTTCGGTTTTTTCCAATTTTCTCGAAAACTTTGTTTGAGACCCCCGATTTTTTTTTTACGAATCGACCTCAATGGTGAAGGGGCAACTTTTGAGCATTTCGAAATTTTCAAAAAGCGATTTGATCAGGCCGCGATCAGAAAAGATCGTGTTTTTGGTTTTATTTCGAAGACCAAGTCCTGGGAGTTCACCGTATGGAAAAACTTAACATCACAAAAAGATTCCTCACCCTCGAATTATGGGGGGTAGCCAAAATTTGGGCATAAAAAAGTTCAAGTCTTGTGGGTCAAAACTCAAGATCATGATCGCGAAAAGATCAGTATATTTAAAATCGAATCTAATCATTTTTCTAATAAACATTCATTGTAAGAAATGTTCAATGGTCTATTCTGAGTTGATTAAAAAAAAAATTGGCTCGATCGGTCAACCGGTTCTCGAGATCAGCTTCCAGATCATAAAAGATCGTGTTTTTTGGTTTTTCCCGATTTTCTCGAAAACTTTGTTTGAGACCCCCGATTTATTTTTTACTAATCGACTTCTATTAAGAAGGGGCAACGTTTGGGCATTTCGAAATTTTCAAAAAGCGATTTGATCAGGCCATGATCAGGAAAGATCATGTTTTCGGTTTTATTTCGAAGACCAAGTCCTGTGAGTTCACCGTTTGAAAAAACTTAACATTACAAAAAGATTCCTCACCCTCGAATTAGTGGGGGTAGCCAAAATTTGACCATAAAAAAGTTCAATTCTAGGTGGTCAAAAGATCATGATCGCGAAATGACCACTTTTTTGGAAATTACTTCAGAGCATTTTGGGGCAAAACTTTCAAATTAAAAAACATTCACTGGAGTGTTCTAAGTAGATTAAAACAAATTTCGACTCAATAGGCCTACCGGTACCGGAGATATGGTCGTCCAAATTCTGCTTCCGGTAATTCAAAAATATTTCGAAAACCCTTGATCGAATTTTTCCCTTGAAAATATGTGAATGTACAGTTAGCGGACCCGCATCTAACGATATATCACAATCCATATTTCGGATGACAGGTACCGGTGAAATCAGACTTTACCGAAAAAAATTTAAATTTTAGGTACTCATGTCTGACAATCTCGAAAACTATAACAGGTATGGAAATACTTTCACTGCAAGAAATGTTCGCCTATCCAATGCGCTTCTAACTCTGTGCTCGGATTTTGCATAGTGTCAAATCCTACAACTTAACCCCCCCCAGCGGAGGGAACGGAGTGACCGGAGCGCCAGTACTATCTTTCATTATTATATAGTAATAAGGGTGGAGGGTGGGGTAGGTGGTGAATACTATTTATAGGGTGGAGGGAGGGTCTAGTATATTACTTTAGGATATTTGATTTCTTTGCAATATAGTTTAGCTGCCTCAGTCTTATTTGTAATATGTTATACATTATACCAAATTATATCAAGTTTTAACATACTACATTGTCTACCTGTAGGATAAATATACAATGTAGGGCTCATAATATATTTATAAATAGTTTTAGTATATTTCATTGTATAACAGAGTGAATTGTTACTATTACGGTATTATAGTAAAGATACCGCTTTGATATGTCTGATCAAATGGCAATTTCTGGTAAATTATTTATTTCACTATCTTGGGTATATCATTCAATTTCTAAAACTATAATAATAAACATTTACTTCAGTTCTTGTTTACTCGCATGGATATATTGATATAAAATACATCAGTATAATATCTTATGGGGCCAAACGCAGATTAATCAGAATAATATGTTTAATTATTATTACAATTGGCACATTGAAGTAAGTAGTACATGAGTTTGATAAAATAATAATGAATCCGTATCTTATTCTACTTTGTCTAAATGATTATGTTATATAATAATGTTACTTTATCACTTTGGTTTAAACCGATCTCCTTTACTATTACTTACTACTTATACTACTACTACTACTACTACTATTACTACAACTACTACTGACTACTACAGAGTTATATATTATAAGAGGATGGGGTTCGTGATTATTAGTTATTATACAAGTGCCCCTCGGCTATAGAGAGTCCACCCTCGGTTGCTTACTGGATTGGAATTTGGTCAGGTTAAAGCCGGATCCTTTCAGGATGTCGCGAACCTCGCGCCCTGTGTCCAGTATCTCCTTAACCGTATTTCCAGACTCCATTCCGTCGTCTACGTAGAAGCCGCGTCGAATCATATCGACGGCCCTAGTGCTGTATCTATCTTCCTTCCCCTTCACTGTGTCTCTCACTGCCATAGTCGTCGTAAATGAAGACGACTTGGCCCCCATGTTTTGTACTACCATCTTATATGCCGGTATTATCGACGGTTCTTCCTCGCCGTTATACCATAAGAAGCGTTGACTGTCGCTATCTTCTTTCGTTACGCGGACTTGGTTGAACATGCCTTCTATGTCACATGTGAAGGCGTGTTTCCCATTCCTAAATCTAAGTAGGACCTCTATGCCCGAGTTGTATATGTTTGGACCTTCTAACAGATAGTCGTTTAAGCATTTCCCGTTGGTCTTTGCCGATGCGTCAACTACCATCCGCAGTTTACCTTTCTTTGGGTCTAAAGCCACGTGGAGTGGCAGGTAATATGTCCTGTCCGTGTTCGGCTCGTCGACCGGTAACTCCACGGCCCATCCTTTCTCGACGTACTTCTTAATCGTTCTGTGGATGTACTCATTCTTCTCGGGGCTCCGTTTTAGTGTTTGTTTCAGCTTGCGGAGTCTCGTGAGTACCATCCCTCTATTATCGGGCAGTGGTATCTTCGGTAGTTTCCATACCATTCCTATAGTATACCGCCCCTCATCGCATGTCATCGATTCCTCCACGCTTTGTAAAGCCTGCTTGTCTTCTACCGAGGTCCCGACCCCGGTCTCTTTCAGTCCCTCGAAATCTTGTTTGAGCAGTCTTTTAAGCTGCTCCTCTGCTCCCTCATCACCCATTTCCTGCATTGTTCCCGCGAACATGCATCCTGATGTCTCCGACATCCTAAATGGTATCTTGCTCTTGATTGGGCCACTCAGCACGAATGGTGTTAATATCGCCACCGGGTCACACTGCTTGTCTTCACCGAAGACCGTTTGCATTCTTTCGTGGGCCGTTGGGCAGTCCATTCTTACTATGATGGATACCTTCCTAATGTCCACATCTGGGATTGAGAAGTCAATGTCGTCCAGGAATTTATATTGCTCGACCTCGATGTTGGTTGGCCGCCTGGCATTGATATTAATTGACTCTATCACTTGGATGGGGTCGATGGTTGCCCATAGTCGCATCCTGGTGCCACTGCTGCAATTGCGCACCGTCCGGTTCTCATCTCCAGGATCTCATCTTTGCTAGAGATGGTTGTTACCGCCATTCTGCTTGGCCTCGTTCTCAATCCTATCTCTTCGGCCACCCATTCCTCGACTAATGTGAAGGCTGCTCCACTATCGACCAGCATTAGTGTTGTTACTGATCGATTGCCTTCCCCAATCACTCGCACGGGTACTACTCCAAGTAGCACTGTTCCTCTCTTCTTCGCCCCTACTGTGCTCGTTGCCATCGTTTGGCCTCTCCTTTGACCGAACTTTACCGGCTTCTCCTTGCATTCCCTTGCTCTATGTCCACTCATCACACATCGCGAGCAGATTTTATTGCTCAACGCATAATCTATCTGATCTTGCCTAGGTAGCGCCTGCCAGTACCTGCAGTTCATGGTCTGATGAAGCGCATTTGCGTGTAGCTGGCATTTGCTCTTTGGGTCGTAGCCCTCCTTATACAGCGCATTGCGTATCGCAGCT